>JXCR01120267.1:131953-148156 GCA_002079205.1 Phalaenopsis hybrid cultivar | reverse complement strand
CATTCTAAATGAACCATGGATCAATAAAAACCCTCATTTTGGGTTCTTATGTATTGGTTTTAGTCAGGATATTGTGAGGATGTTGTGTACCTTAACTCCAAACCAACACCCAGGGTTAATCCTAAGGCCAAGTAATCCTATAGGAACTCCTTTTGAATCCCCTCATAATGATCTTACCTACTAAATGCTAGAGGTTAAGAGCAATATGTGAAATTTCAAGTTGAGTAAAGAGAAGAGTTTTGAGTTTCTAATGGTGTGGGTACCTTTTCTAATTTTCTAAGACTAGTCAATAGGAAAGTCTTATGACTAGAATTAAGCTACTAAAGAAGTTTTCTAGACCTCAACCAAAAGTGAGGTCAACAGAGCGTAAGATTGTGAGTGATACATCTATCCTGAGGAATAGACATATTACTTACTATTGAGGCTCAATTAAATAAACTAAAAGATTTATGACATCTGTTTTACTCTGTAAAACTATTTATGTTGACTGACAAGTCCCCATATTAGATATGAAAGATTAGATATGATTATCGACACTAAAAAGTTGAGGAGTTACCCGTTGGAAGCTGTCGACCGCTGAAATCAAAATCTCGTTGCCCGCTTTAGAAGGACATTTAATTTACATATGTATATATAGTTAAGAAAAATATGAAATCAAACCAACCACATATTTCTCATAGTTTAAATGAAAGAGCATTGTACCTCAAACCTTGAATCTATCCCAAAGGATAAACACAAGACTTGAGGATGGGGCTCGATCAAATAAACTAAGAAATATATGACATCTATTTGGTCTGAAAAACCATTTACTTGTCGAAAAGTTCCCCTATTTAATACAAAAAATTAAATAGGGTTTATATTAAGCTGTGTTCATACAAGCTTCCTATAAGGGCAATCCCCTATAGTTATATACATCTTAGATAACCGAAGTCATCTAAGAAAACTCTTGATAAAAATCAGGAAATGTTATCTTGAAGAAGGTCAAAGGATAGGACTTTTCAATGATATCAGACAAAGAGGTTTTAAAAGGGATTGGCTCAAATTTGGAACATTTATTGTAGAATCCAAAGGAGGAAGAACTAGGGGATGTCATAGATCTAGAGGAGAACCTTGGTGACTTCATAGTCTATCCTATTATTTGGCTTCAGTTTTGATGAGAAATATTTAAATGTTCCATCCCGTAAATTTTATTTTTTTAGGGGTTATATTTGTGTGAAACGATCACACAAATAGCCTGAAAGATGTGAGGATTTGGGTCGTGAAGAATGACAACCTCAAAATCCTGAGACGAGTTAGGGCTTATATTATACAGCAGAGCTATGCAAAGGCCTAAAGATAAGGTGGGGATTTACATTACATAAGTAAACTACCTCAAAGTCCTATAAATTTATTGTTTAATTTTAAAGAAAGAAATTGGTTTAGCTGGGGAAAAGATGTTTTGCTTTTGAAGATGGCCGTGCTCCCCACCGTGCTAGCTCCAAGTTCCTTGCCATGATGACTTTAAGTTTTCTAATGTGTCAGGTTATGATGTCAAATCAGTTGTCCCTATGGTTGTAGTTCTTTAAATATTATGAGGCATATTAAAGTTGATTAGACCGACACCAATCCTACGGTTCCCTCGTTCCGGCACCACTATTTTCTATTGAATTCACTTAGTCCAAATGAATTTACTAAACTCAACTTAATGAGTTCCATAATTTCATTTAGACCTTGGGAAGCCTCGTTACACTTAGTCCAAATGAATTTACTAAACTCAACTTAATGAGTTCCATAATTTCATTTAGACCGACTTAGTCCAAATGAATTTACTAAACTAAACTTAATGAGTTCCATAATTTCATTTAGACCGTGGGCAGCCTCGTTAGCAACCGTAGGTTACCTCCTCCAAGGGATTCTTGATCATCCGATAGAGACGTCTTAATTTAGTTGTAATTGTTTTTTTTATGTTTGTGATTAACTTTTGAGTTGTCTTATATTTTGAATGTTGTGGTAGTGAATTTTATCTTAATTGATTTCAGTTTTAGTTTACGACTATCCTAGGAGTTTTGGTTTTCATATAGGGTAACATCATTGTTTAGCATGCAAGTTTGTGTTTTTATTCATTCATGCAAGTGAGCAAGTACAGTAACGTAGTGAAAAGTAAAGTACGGGAGACTAGAAATGTAGGTAAAATAAATTACAATAAAAGCGCACCTGGATGGTCTTCCCGTCATCTTCAACTGAAACTCAAAATGCATGTGAGAGCATTTTATGTAAAGCGGGGAAATAAGGTTTCAGTGATCTACTAAATCCTAAATCATATCTTGGTGAGCCCTTATTAATTGATTTGAGGATGGTTTCATTAAGCAAAACAAACTAAGTTTAGTAGATCTCCGAGGTATCCAAAAGGTTGGGAGAAAGAAGCAGGTCCATGCTTCCCTCTCTCTGCCTTGTGAAAGTCTCGAGCTCATTTAAACATATTATATTGCTTAATAATTCATCTTATAAATACCTCTAGTGTTCAGTGAACATCGATGTTTTAATTATCTCTAAGAGCAGGGTAATTATCATTTGTCATTTAATTTGAGAATTATGTGGGTGACGCCCCTTAAAAGACACTTAGCCAATTTTAGCTTTAACTTGGGCTTGTAGCGTTTTAAAGGTGTTCAATTTCTATTCGCATTGTCTTTTTTAATCCTTATTTAACCAGATTTGATTTAGCCTGGGTCACTACTATGCCCTTAAGATCCTGGTGGATACATTAGTAATTTTGAAGGAAATTGAATTTTAAGTGATAGTAATTCATCATCAAAATGTTCGAATGTGATTTGAACACCAGATAGGGGTATTAAATTAGTGAGTTATTAACATCCAAACTCATACCCCTAAGTCTAGGATCATTTAATTTAATAGATCTCCCAAATTTTAATGATTTAAGAAATTACAAATTTATCCTTTGATTAAGAAAAGTTAAATTAGTTTCTACCAATTAATTCCTTATGTTTCAATGATCTGAACATGTTAATTAAGATCAAAGATTACTCATTTCCCTTTCTCAAATTAAGCCTAAATGTTAATTAAGACCAAATTTCAAAAATTATACCTTTGTCCCTAAGGCTCTATCACTTCATAATTCATCAAATTTAATTCAAATGACTTTAGAATTTTTATCCTACCTCAGTCATGGGACAATTAAGACATCAGAGTAGAAAATGTGATTTTTCAAAATTTAATTTAATTTATATAACTATTTACATGCAAAAATAGGATTTTTCCAAGAAAATTCAATAACATAACCAAGGAAAAGACTAATCACTTGAAATTTTTATTGGAGGTACACTTAAACAAAAGAACCACTTGGACCAAATTTCATGATTTTTTGACTTTTATTTGAATTATCAAAATTATTTTAATTTATAATTTATTCATTAATTATGAAATATTTTAAATGTGGAAAATTAAGTTTTTCCTTTTTATTAAATCTCTATGAGGTCAGAGAACCTAGATACCAAATTTCATATTTTTATGATTTTTCTTTGAATTATTAGAATTATTTTAGTGAGAAATTAAGGAAAATCCTTATTTAGCCTTTAAAAATTGTTTTAAGCTTTAAAATTCAATATCTTCACTAAGAAAATTAGGAAAAATATTTCAATTGCTCCTAAGTGCTTAGGAAAAAATTTAGAATATTTTCATAAATTTTATCAACTTTGTGATTTTTGTTAATTTTTTATTATTTAAATATTTAAGATATGCTAAAAAAAGAAATTTTTATTTTAATTACAACTTTTTTTTTGAAAATTTCGATGGTCACAGAGAGCTCCCATAAAAAATTTCATAAATTTTTTAGTTGTATTTTAATTATTATGATTATTTTAAGTGTTAAAAATGTCATTGAACTTGGAAAATCAAATTAGGTTATCAAATGAACTCCAAATGTTTTGAAATTTTTATGGGGAGTCTTCTGAACTTTAGTTACAGTGGAGAATTAAAAACAAGTCATTTAGATTTTTATTTTTCCCAAATTAATTTTCTTCATGCTTTAGGATTTTGTGAAAATTAGGTGTGTTCTTAATGACTTAGCCCATGACAATTTTTTCCTAGGGTTTCCTGGTCACAGTAAACCTACCAGAATTTTCTTGGATTTTCTAAGCAACAGGATAATTATTATAATTATTTTCCAAATCACATGCATAAACTTGCAAAATATGGATCTTTGTCTAGGGGTCTCCTCTGACTTTGGAAAAATTAGGGAATATGCCCATGATAGAGGCAACAACATGCCAAAATATCAAGCCATGGTGAAATATTTGAATGCATGGAGAATCAAAATACTCAAAATAGTATTTAATTTATTAAAAATAAAATATGCATCAAATAAACTTCAAACTATTTCCACATTATTCTCCTCTGTTCACTGAGCACTAGAATATTTTTATTTTTTTTAATGATTTTTCTATTCAAAGATATGATTTTTCAAATTTATGGGCATTTAAATAAATAAAAAAATTCCCTACTTTTTTAATTCAAACATGCGGCGTCGCATCAACCTATGGTGGCTCCGAAGCTCCAAGTGGTGTTCTTTGGTTTGACGTCGCCATCCACCTCAGCGCTTCCTTGGCCCGCAGTTCATGTATGAAGGTGCTGTCCGACTCGATCTTGTTCGTCCATCCGATACATGCTAGATCAAATGGCGATAGCCAAAACCCGTGATCGTTAACCTTAAAACCTTAAGATCTCACTCATTTATCAACCAAATGACCTTGGGTTTGATCCTATAAACTCTTTTAACTGAGAAGAACATATCCATACGATAAACATGCCATTAAATTGGATTTATGCAAGTGTAGAATCAAAACAAGTTTCAGACAAGGGGGAGGTTTACACCTTTGATCTGAGAAGGGAAGCTTCAATCAGAGGTGCTTGACATGTTCGTGGAGGTTCAAGGAAGCTAGAAATTAAGCCTCTTAATGTCTAGACCCAAATTTGATCAAGGCCGAATTTGAGTGTTGATCAAAGTCTAGGGGCTCTTTGTGAGGAGGATTTTATGGGGCTTTGTCTTCTTTCACTGTGGTGAAGGTGTGGGCCAATTTAATTGAGATTTAGTGCACTTTGGATGTGTGGTGGAGAATGTCCTGTCTCTGGTAAGGATTGAACTTAAAAATTGAGCTCTGACGATGGGTATTAGGGCAAGGGGTATTTGTTCTGCACTGACGAGGTCCAGAGAGGCTGTAGGAGCAATCTTACAAGGTTTCCTTAAGAAAATTTCAACACCCTTATGTTGGACATAGAGGTTAGGTTTTAGAGCCATGGCCGGAGAAGGGAGCTCAGAGCCTGGCTTTGGGTGCAAAAGTTTGCTGAGGTGGTAAGCTAAAAAGTTCTAAAGTTTAATTAGGGTGAGCTGGCCCCTAGGGTTGAGATTGGGTTTGATTTAGGGATGGATATTGAGGTGCTTTGATGACTAGGCCGGCCGACAGGGTTAGGGGTGGTGGTTAGGAGGTCAGATAAGCCAGTGGGAGGGTTAATTACATTTAGCCCTCAATGACAAGTGATGATGGGGGAAATATTTGGTTAAGGCCAATAAATGGGCATGAATCCCTTAATTTATGAATCAAATGGTCCATATCTCACCATGAATGGTCAAAGGGGGTTTATTCTAGTCCATGGAGTGTGCTTAGTGGCTGTGCAACCATCAATTTGGTGGTTTTAAGATGGTTAGGTCAATTTTTGTGCATGGGTTCAATTTGGGTCCAAATGAACAAAGGTTGGGTTTGGGTTAGACTATCCATGACTTTGAGACCAATTGATCAATCAACATTGTGTAGATGATTGTAATGAAGATTTTTGGTGAAGGGTTGAAATGATTTTGAGTTCAATTGGGGGTTCAATTTCAAGGATTTTGAGGTTTTGGTCAATCTGGGCATGTTAGTCTAGACTTACGTCTAGGTTGGGCTAGGCTTGGGATAAGTCTAAATTGATTGTTGAAAATGGTCTATGGGAACATTTTGAAGAGTTTTCAACATAAATTGGGTGTCAATTTTGGGGTTAGGGTAATCAATTTGGTGGAATTTGGAGGCATGGCCAATTTGGGGGGAATTTGAAGATTTTTTTATTTGGTTCAAAATTCAGTGCAATTGAGGCTTTACCAAGGCCAATTGAAGGTTAAATTTGATTTTTAGGAATGTTATGAAGAGTTTAGGATTCAAATTGGGGTAAATTGTGTAGGCTATGGGGTTCAATTTGGTGGGATTAATTGGCTTAGATCAAAATTGAGCTAAAAGAATGGGCCAATTAGGCTTGGATTTGGTTTAAATTGGTCATATGAAAGGTGGATTTAAGTTTAGAATTGAAATTGAAGAAAATTGGACTCAAATTGTTGTACATTTGAGGTGAATTTGGGAAAATTGGGCCTTTAAAGACAATTTGGGGGTTTTGGTCAAAATTGTCAAATTGAAAAAATTGGGTTCAATGGAAGGGTCAAAATTGGTTTTATAGACATTTTGTGTGATTTGGAGGTTTTAGGAAAGTTTGGGGTGTCAAGGGCATTTTTGTAATTTTGGCAATTTTGGGGGTATTTTGGTAAATTTGGCATTTTTGGGTGGTTTTGGGTAACTTGGGTATTTTCAAATGTTTTGAAATGATTTTTGAACAAATTTGGATATTTTGGGTGAATGTTAGGATTTTGACCAAATTTGGAGCTCCAAGGGTATTTAGGTAATTTTTGGGGGATTTAGGGGTAAAGGGCCAAAAGTTGGATATTTAGGTAGAATTGAGGCACCAACCATCATACATGAGCTATGGACCAATGTAATTCCCATTTGGGTCCTCTATGTACTGGTCTTAGCAAAACTCCACCCTAGGTCTAGTGGGTTTAGGGGACCATCTACATGAGTCTCCCAAAAGATCAAGGGATCAAAGTCACGAATTTTTGGAGTGAGAGTGAGTGTGAGTGAACAAGCTACAGACCAACACCCAAAGTCAACCCTAAGGTCAATCAGTCCTATGGGGACTCATCTTGAGCATCATTATACTTACCCCACATACTAAGTGCTAGAGGTTAGGACCAATATATGAAACTTCAAGTTGAGCAAAGAGGAGTGCAGAATTTCTAATGGTGAGGGTTCCTTTTCTAGTTTTTTAGGAATAGTCAACAGGAAAGTCCTATGGCTAGACCCTAGGCTACTATAGAGGAAAACTAAACCTCAACCAAAAGTGAGGTCAACAATGGTTTATTTTAAGTTGAATCTAAAGTTTCTTATAATAGCAAGCACCTATAGTTAATTACATATTAAATGACTGAGGTCACCTAAGAAAACTCTCGATTTAGATCAGAAAATATTGTCTTCAAGAATTTGAAAGGGTTGGAGTTTTCAAAAGTCGGACAAAGGAGTGTCAAATAGGCAAGGCTCAAATTTGGAACAATTATTATGGAATTCAAAGGAAGAAAAACCAGGGGATGTCATGGTTCCTGAGGAGAACCATGGTGACTTCCTGACAATGACTTTTTATATACCTAAAAATACAAGAATTTGACATCACTACTAAAAGATTTAAACCCTCGGCAATGACGCCAAAAACTTGATGCAACTTTTATAATGCAACAATTTATGAACCCAAATTTATATATTTATAATGATTTTATAAAGTCACAATTTCAGACGCAAGTATACGTATCACTCAAGTAATACAAAGCTCTAGTGGAGTCCTGTTTATCAATCCCACAGAGAAGCGAGGTAAGAGGTCCTTAGTCAAATTATAATCTACTACTATTAGTCCTTAGTTTGGAATGTCGATTAAAATGACGTTTTATCTAGGAACTACTCCTAAATACAAGTGTTAAATGTAAAGATAGTAACTATAACTAAATGTAATTGTTAATTCTAAAGTTAACCCTTTTTGGATGAATTGGTCTGGAGAATTTTGAGATATTAAAAACTACTATTCTGATGTAATGAATTGGATAATGAAAAGGAATGAGATGCATTAAATAGTGTATGTGCCAAATAGGAGCAATCATATTCTTTACCCTTTGGTCCAACGCTTGTTTACTGAATCTGCGGCTAGGCTGGGAGGATGCTGTAAAGGAATGAGATGCATTAAATATTGTATGTGCCAAATAGGAGCAATCATATTCTTCACTCTTTGGTCCAGTTATAAAGAACATTGACTAATCCTACGCTTGTTTACTGAATCTGCGGCTAGGCTGGGAGGATACTGTAAAGAACATTGACTAATCCTATGCTTGGTTACTGAATCTGCGGCTAGGCTGGGAGGATACCAGCGACTAATCCTATGCTTGTTTACTGAATCCGTGGCTAGGCTGGGAGGATACCGGCTCTCACTTTGGAGCTCCCACGTTCCCCTCACTTGAGGGCTAACATCTCCACTTCAGTACTCAAACAATAAGACCGAATTGGGGATTTTAGTCTATCACCCTAAAATCTACAATTCTACGTCCATCAAAGTATATTTCCCTATTTATTTGCATTCAAATCCATGAACTTAACCATCCATGAAATCTGAATGTGGTTCTACTTTTTTGAGAATTACACAGCCTTCTCGGGTCTTGATGCAATTACAACTTTAACACTACAACAGGCCTTTATTGTAATGTAAATAAAGTGCAAGTAAAAACCATCACATTTATAATTAAAAACAGGCCTTTATTGTAATGTAAATAAAGTGCAAGTAAAAATCATCACATTGATAATTAAATCTTGAGAATTACACAGCCTTCTCAGGTCTTAATACAATTACAACTAATTTTAACTCTACAACAGATGAGAATTACACAGCCCTCTCGGGTCTTAATGCAATTACAACAAACTTTAACACTACAACAGGCAATTGTAATGTAAATAAAGTGCAAGTAAAAACCATCACATTGATAATTAAATCTGCTTCTAACTGTAATGCAATTAAGTGCAAGTAAAAACCATCACATTTACAATTAAATCTCACTTCTAACATGCATCACAAAATCCTAAACATGAATTCTACTCATTACAAAAGAAAAGTAAAAATAAAACAACGGCATAATCGTCTCATACCATTACTTCCAAACAAGTAGAAAGAGTAAGAGAAGCCCATCACAAAGCTAAGAAAACACAATGGAAACTTCATTTAACCAAAGCAAATCCACTAGATAAGTGTTTACAAAATAATCTTCTCATGCCACTATTTCCAAAGAAGAAGAAAGAGTAAAAGAAGCCCATCACAAAGCACGAAACTTCATTTAACCAAAGCAAATCCACTAGATAAGTGTTTACAAAATCATAAGATAATGAAGAATTTATTTCCAAACAAAAAGAGAGAGTAAGAGAAACCCATCACAAAGCACGAAGAAAACACAACATAAACTTTTAAAAAAAGCAAATCCACTAGATAAGTGTTTACAAAAATCAAAAGATAATGAAGAACACAATACTTATCTTTTTCCCTTTGAAAGAAAGACAAATATCTCACCACAAAGTCTCCCGCCGATCCATGCAATGCTAGAACATCTTCTTACAAATTCTCTCAAAATCTCCTCTCCAATCTCTCCAAAAGGGTAGAAATCTAACAAAGTCTCCCGCTATGCAATGCTAGAACATCTCCTTACAAATTCTCTCAAAATCTTCTCTCCAATCTCTCCAAAAGAGTAGAAATCTACATTTCTACTCATATTCTAAAAAACCTAAACTTTCTCCACACTGTTCTTAACATTCTTCTCAAACAAAACCCCTCTTTTTTGTAACCTAATTTCGTTCTTTTAAAGTGTAGGGACGAAGTTTGAAGAGTTGCCACAAGAATCCTTTCAAAAAGTGTCTGAATACGTTGAATCTAGACCCATAACAGCCAAAAGTCGGTTCATAGTCGTCCCGGGAGCCGTCGGCGGGCTCAAGGGTGCTGTTGGCAAGCTTTTCTGTCATTTTTCAGTTTTCTCAGGTAAATCTCACCGTCGGCGCTGTTTTGGGCGCCATCAGCAAGCAAACTACGCAGCTCCACAGTTTGGCTCGTTTTAGCTCTGTTTCGCCCCATTTCAGTTGCATTGTGTTCCTAACAGATAGCCATACAAAATAAGTATGAAAACAACCTTTCTTTAAAGTGTAATCTCATTTAAAAATATGCAAGAACTGGATTAAGCATCGAAAGACTTATCGAAAGGTGACAGGGCAAAATTTCATTTCTTGCTCGTTTTGGCTCCAAATTGCACCGTTTTTTTTTTCTATTTCTCCAAAAGTCCATTTCTTGTACCTGAAACCAAAAACATGCAAAATACCTTCCTTTAAAGAGAAATTTCATCAAAATCAGTGTAAAATAGGTATGAAAATCTCAACATATTTTCCTTTGGTAAAAATCCCCAAACTTAACTATTACTTGTCCTCACGTAATTTTAGTACTACATAAAAGTTATGATCTATTGTAATAAAGTTTTAATTCAGAAATACTATATGTTTGATTTAAGTAAATACCATAGTGAGATTTTCAGAAAAAAATCAAGTAATTAAATTAACTCTGTAGGTACAAGATTATCTAGTCATCAAGTTTAAGAGTTCTAGTTTTCTATTCATTTCAAGAATGACTATATGTTGTAATATCAAGTCACTTAGAATATTCAAATGATAGGAACTTCATGAGAACACTACAAGTAAAAGTTGTTAATCCATAAATATAAGTTCAGGAATGTATTTAAGTTTTCTCTTTAGGTAGGTCCAGTGAAGCCAATTTTTTATTAACCATCTCCTCAAGCTTCTCCTCACTTCTATATTTTTTTTCTTTCTTTTATTTTTTTTTTTCATTTGGATTTCTTTCAGTCCTATATATTTTTCTTTTCTTTTTAGGGATTGTTTTCAATCCTTTCTGTTTCCCTTTTCAAGTGAGGATTACTATATCTGAGTAGCCTTTAATGATTTTGAACATCACATTTCTTTCCCTAAATTTGAAACTCAAAACATTTCTTTGCCTTATAAATATTTCATAGCTTTTACATCATTGAGCCCCAATCTTTTCTTCTCAAATGAATTTCCAAGATTCTTAATACTTCAAAATATAGTTTCCTTTACTTTAAATAGTTAACTATAGTCTTATTCTCTTATACTAAATATCTTAATCTACAAAATTAATTTTCATTACAAAAATATTCCTTTAAATCTACCATAATATTTAAATATCTACAAAATATAGTTCTCTGAATTAAATTCACTACATAAAATCATATTAATAATTTTTGAAAATATTTAAATTGAGAACATCTAATAGTTAATCTTTTTCTTCCCTCCCCCAAACTTGCATTTTTAAATATTTTACAATTTAATTCCATAAAATGTAGCAGGAAGGAAAAGTAATTGAATTTACTAGCTACTGCAACATCCTATCAAATTTATATGCATGCATAATCAGGATAGATTGACAACAGGAGTAAGTAAATTAAGCCTAAAACATGCTTGCAATAATATTAAACTAAAAGGGAGTATATTCAATTTAAAATTTCATTTTTCTTCCTACCCCCAAACTTTATTTTTAGCATGTATAACATTTAGTGAAGAAAAAATAAGTAGGAAGAAAAAAAGTTTGAAATTCTATCAACCACAAATTTCTATCAAAAACATCTACAATTATTTATTAGGATAGAAAACATGTAGTAAAAAGTAAATCTAAACTAAACATGCCAGAATGAAATTAACTAAACAAAGTTCTAACTAGCATAACATGTATCAACATTGAAATATAAAATTGTTTTTCAATTTTTATAAATTGTAACACAAACACAAACAAGATAAATGAGGTCAATTCTTCCTCCATCTCATCGCATCTCACTAACTTATTTCCAATTTCTAACGGAATCACTACACAAATATATTTGGTGCTTATAAATGATTTTATAGATTCTAATCCCAAAGATAAGATTATCCCCGATATATTGGTTCTCGAGCACCAACACCAGACATCACCATACCCCAATAATTAGGTTCGTGACTCCTATCAAATGAAAATAAAGTCTAAGAAAAGAAGTAACAAATATGAGATGGAACTAGCATTGTTAAAATTCATAATGTCTCTTATAAAACTTAAGTTCAGGTGAGACCCAAGTTGTAGTGGACTTCGTCAATCTAACTACTACAAGAGAACATACAAGTCTAACCATAATAAGAATTTAAGGAATCATCACCCTCATGACAAAAAAAAGTAAATCAAACCACTTATAATCCAAATATCTACCAAACATCAAACAAACTGATCAATCTACACTAAAGCAGCCATAATACAACACTAACAATCATGACACTGAAGCAAACTAAATCAAACCACACAGATAACTATGGGTTGCCTCCCATAAAGCGCTTGATTTATGGCTGCTAGCCCGACAAATGATTCCACCTGGATCAAAACTCTAATTAAGAAATCCTTGATCAATAGCCCAATTTTTTCCAGATCTAGGGATTCCTACAAAGTCCTCGAATTTACAATTTTTCTTTCAGCTCTTCCTTTTCATATTGATTCATATCCTTGTTCCTCATATTTCTTTCTAGATCCAATATTATTCTATTGTTTTAATTTGCATATTAATATCATCCTTGAAATTTATAAGAAATGGATCTTTATATGATAATTCAATATCTCCAAAATTTTGGATCAGATTCTCTCTAGATAGTTCAGATTCTAGATCAATATCTTCTCTGTTACTCTTTTATTTCAAATTATCTTCCAATTCTTCAAGAATTTCTTCCATTGATCTTTCAATATCCTTGTCTTTATCTCTCAACTCAAAGCTCTTTTGAAACAAATCCTCGAATTCTATTCTAAATATCAGTTCAATAATTTTAAATTGCTCATAATTCATTTTCTTAGGATTTATCTCAGAATCACTAGGTAAAATCTCTGGGGGGTAACTGTTAATTTCATTAATAATCTACACCAGCATCAGAATCTCATTCATTTTGTTTGTTTACCACGGAATATGCCATTCAGTGACTTTGAATAACTCTTTCATAGGAGATCTTTTACAGATTTCATCATTCAATTCAGGTTTTTATTGTGGTTGAGTCAAATTTAAAGATATAAAGACTGGTGGTGTAGATGAATTCCCTAAATTGGTAGACTTTAAAATAGTATAGGGTACATTCATCTTAAGTTCATGAGATTTCTCAACAGATGGAATTAAAAGTTTACTTTTTTTGATAACGTCCATCATTTCACACCTCTCCTTAACATACATACAGTCTTCTTTAAACAACATTTTAGACTCATCATGAAAGCCCATTTCGATCTCATCGTTAACTTACTCTCAAAACTTTTATGGAAATAGTTTTTACTTAGATAATCAATTTCATCCATTCGAAAACAATCATCTTTATTTCTCTCAGCTGCATATTTCATAGCCTTTTAAAATATTAAAAGTGGTTTAATGGTCATTAATATTCATAGTTAACTTTCTTTTTTGCACATCTATCATAGCTTGTCCAGTAAAAAGAAAAGGTATCCCCAAAATAATGGGAATATCTTTATTTTCCTCCATTTCTAATACAATAAAGATAGGAAAGATAAATTTATCCACTTTAACAAGCACATCTTCTCAGTTAACTGAAGAGTTATAGTAGTGGGAGAAATATCGGCTAAACCTAACCTTTTAAATATAAATAAAGGCATCACATTAATGCTCGATCCTAAATCACATATAGATTTTCCACATAATCATTTTCCAATTACCCAAGGAATTGTAAAGCTATATTGATCTTTAAGTTTCCGAGGAAAATTTTTCTGAAGTATAGCGCTGCACTCCTCACTTAGTGCTTCTCGTAATCCCCAAATTTCCTTTTCTTGTTTAATATCTCCTTCATTAATTTTGCATAACTTGGCATCTGTTTCAAAGCTTTAGCGAAAGGAATATTTATTGTTAACTTCTTAAGTACGTCCATGAACTTTGAAAATTTTTTATCCAACTCATGTTGTCTAAGTCGTGCAGGAAATGGAGGTGGTGGTCTTTCTAAACTAATTTTAGTTGGAGATATTAATTTTTCCAGATCCTTAAAAACATGTTCTTCAGGTCTTTTAGTTTCCTTTGTTTCTCTCACAACATTTTTCTCTTTTCTAACCACATCCTCTATCTTTGTTTCTCTCATAACATATTTCTCTTTTCTAACCACATCATCTATCTCTCTTCCACTTTTTAATTGGACAGCTTCTACTTGTTCATTAGTGTTCTCTTTAGGGTTGATCTCAATGTTGTTAGTAAGTGTTCCTTGGGGTCTATTTCTAAGTGAATTAGCAATTTATCCCAGTTGATTCTCTATATTTTTAATCGCAGTATTTTGACTTTGCAACTGGTTTCCCATTTTCAATATCACTTCTTCCATAAACATCTTCTTAATCTCAAATTGTTGATCATTGTTAGAGTATGGTGGATATGAAGGTCTATAGTTTGTGCTCCCCTGATTATTCCAACTTCCATTAGGATTTGCATGATTATTTTCCCATTTTTGGTTTCCACCGTCGGTAGTATGATTCCAGTTAAAATTAGGATGGTTCTTCCAACCTGGGTTGTAAAAGTTATAATTCGTATGATAAGTTAGAATCAATCATATACCCTAATGAACTTTCCTCACTTACTGGAGTAAATTGAGTTTGGTTCATTCCAAATTGGTCCAACTTCTTGGATATTACAGCAACTTGAGATGCAAGAATTGAAATCTCAACTGTATCATGAACACTGACTACTTTTTTAGGATTTACCCTTGTAGAGTTCCATTAAAATTTGTTTGCAGCCATATTTTCAATTAACACATATGCTTCATCAAATGGTTTTGACATTAATGATCCATCAGTAGTTGCATTAATTATAAACCTAAGGGATTCTACTAACCAATTATAAAAAGTTTGAATGACTAAACAATCAGGCAGAGCATGATGTGGACACTTTATTAGGAGTTCCTTAAATCTTTCCCAGGCTTTGTATATTGATTCCCCTTCATACTAACAAAATGAGATAATATCTTTTCTAAGTTTAGTAGTCCTTGAAGGTGGAAAATACTTAGTTAGAAATTTCTGAGTTAACTCCTCCCAATTTTTAATAGAGCCAAGTGTTAATGAGTATAACCACATTTTATTCTTATCCCTTAGTGAGAAAGGAAAAAGCCTTAATCTGACAACATCGTCTGACATACCTTTATAACGAAATATAGCACAAAGTTCTATAAAATTTGATAAGTGTAAATAGGGATCCTCCAAAGGGGTTCCCCCAAACTGATTGTTCTGCACCAGTTGGATAATCTCAGGATTTATTTCAAATGAGTCAGTTTCTACGATAGGTTTTTCTATACTTATGTGAATTTCATCTGTCGTAGGATTTACGTAATCCCTCAATGAAGTATGATGATTTTCCAAGTTATTATTTTGAAAGTTTTCCATTTTCATTTCTAGTTTTTTTGAGTCCTCTTTGTATTTTTTTTTTCTTTTTTTCAAACTCAGGATCATAAGGCACAAGTCCTGTAGATCCTTTGTTTCGCATACGCAACACAACAAACAATACATTAACAATTAAACAAATAACTGATAAAATATATTAAACACAACAAAACATTTTCACGAACACCTTATTTTTCATAAAAAATAATTTTTTTTATCACTTTTTCATATAAAAACACTTTTCACACAAAACAGTTTTTACGACACTACAGTTTTCCAAGTCTAAGCCTAATTACTTGAACTAAAATTCTCCTAAAGTTCTTACCGAAGCTTCCCCGGCAACGGCGCCAAAAACTTGACAACGACTTTTTATGTACATAAAAATAAAAGAATTTGACATCACTACTAGAAGATTTAAACCCTCGATAATGACGCCAAAAACCTGATGCAACTTTTAATATGCAAGAATTTATGAACCAAGATTTATATATTTATAATGGTTTTATAAAGTCACAATTTCAAACGTAAGTATACGTATCGCTCAAGTAATATAGGGCTCTAGTGGAGTGTCGTAATGCAATTACAACAAACTTTAACACTACAACAAGCCTTTATTGTAATGTAAATAAAGTGCAAGTAAAAACCATCACTTTGATAATTAAATATGCTTCTAACATGCATCACAAAATTCTAAACATGAATTCTACTCATTACAAAAGAAAAGTAAAATCGAAACAACAATATGATCTTCTCATACCATTATTTCTAAACAAGAAGAAAGNACACATCCATATGGTAAACATACTATGAAATTAAGCCATTATAAATGGAGAGCTCGCA
>JXCR01120267.1:75910-123010 GCA_002079205.1 Phalaenopsis hybrid cultivar | reverse complement strand
AAACTATATCTTGAAGTATTAAGAATCTGGAAATTCATTTGAGAAAAAAAGATTGGGGCTCAATGATGTAAAAACAATGAAATATTTAGAAGGTAAAGGAATGTTGAGTTTCAAATTTAGGGAAAGAAAAGTGAAGTTCAAAATTATTAAGGCTATCCAGATATATTTCAAATTTAGGGAAAGAAAGGTGATGTTCAAAATCATTAAAGGCTATCCAGATATAGTAATCTTGGGATTCAATGATGTGAAAGCTATGAAATATTTATAAGGTAAAGGAATGCTTTGAGTTTCAATCTCAATGATGTAAAAACTATGAATATTTATAAGGTAAAGGAATGCTTTGAGTTTCAAATTTAGTTCATTTGAGAAGAAAAGATTGAGGCTCAATGATGTAAAAGCTATGAAATATTTATAAGATAATGAAATGTTTTGAGTTTCAAATTTAGGAAAAGAAAAGTGAAGTTCAAAATCATTAAAGGCTATCCAGATATAGTAATCCTCACTTGAAAATAAAAACTATGAAATGTTTATAAGGTAAAGGAATGCTTTGAGTTTCAAATTTAGGGAAAGAAAGGTGAAGTTCAAAATCATTAAAGGCTATCCAGATATAGTAATCCTCACTTGAAAAAGGAAAAAAAAGGATTGAAATTAATCCCAGAAAATAAAAGAAAAATATATAGGATTGAAAGCAATCCAAATAAAAAAGAGTAAAAGAAAGAAAAAAATTATGGAAGTGAGGAGAAGCTTGACGATATGCCTAATCAAAAATTGACTTCACTGGACCTACCTAAAGGGAAAACCTAAATACATTCGTGAACTTATATTTATGGAATAGATCTTTTACTAGTAGAGTTCTCATCAAGTTTCTATCTTTTGAATATTATAAGTGACTTGATATTGCAACATATAGTCATTCTTGAAATGAATAGAAGACTAGAACTCTTAAACTTGATGACTACATAATATTGTGGCTACAGAGTTAATTCAATTACTTGAAGTTTTTCTAAAAATCTCACTACGATATTTATTTAAATCAAACTTATAATATTTCTGAATTAAAACTTTACTATTGTAGATCATAACTTTTATATAGTACTAAAATTACTTGAGGACAATTAATAGTTAAGTTTGGGGGATTTTGACCAAAAGAAAATATATTGAGATTTTCATACCTATTTTATACTGTTTTTTATGATATTACACTTTAAAGAAAGATATTTTTGATGTATCGTTGCATGAATGATGAATTAGGGTCATTGGAGCAAAAAAGATGCAAAAAAGAGCGACTTTGGAGCAAAAATGACTAAAATGTGTAGAAATGAACTAGGGCGACAGCGAGATTTTCCCGAGACTCCAGAATTAATTCATTATGAAGGTCCACCGATGGCGCCCTCGAGGCTGTCGACGGCGAGCTTGGCAGTTATGCCCAATCAGGCTTTGGATAAGGCCAAATTTTGAAGGAATGCTTAGGAAACTCATGGGAAAGCTCATCCACAACTTTAAAAGACTATTTTGGCAAAAAATTGAAGGAGACTAAGGAGTTTGGAAGAGGGGGAAGTGCTAAAGAGAGTTCTTGGAGGTTAGAAAGGTTCCAATAGTGTGAGGAATTCTTTGAGAGATTGTAAGAGTGGAGGGAAAGTTAGACATTTCTTCCTCCTTGCTGCTTCGAAGAGGAATTCTGTGTGCTGTAAAGAAAGGAAGAGATTCAGAGGAACTTCGAGGAGTGTTCTTGGGGAGAAATTAGAGATAAGTTATTTACTTGTTGTAGTTTGTATGACTTTGATTTTATATTTGAATTCCGAATTTTGTTATGTTTTTCCCATGAGATCTGAGTAGTTTTCTCTTTCTTTCTCCTTCTCTCGAGATTTGTGAAATGGTGATTTGAATTGGTGAAGCCATAAATATGTTTAAGAAATTGTGATGATCATTTCACTTTGATCTTAATTTACTTTCAATCTAGCCAATTGATTTGTTAAAATATGTTGAGTTTTACAACTAAAGTGAAGATTACATCCAAGATTCAGGGAAGTCAAAGCACTTGGAAGTTGGGTGCAAATAAATATGGAAATAATATTATCAGGCGTAGATTTGGAGATTTTAGAGTGACGGACTAAAATCCCCAATTCGATCCTATCATTTAGGTGCTGAAGNAGTTTTACAACTAAAGTGAAGATTACATCCACGATTCAAGGAGGTCAAAGCCCTTGGAAGTTAGGTGCAAATAAATAGGGAAATAATATTATTGGGCGTAGAATTTGAGATTTTAGAGTGACAGACTGNAGGTGCTGAAGTGTAGATGTTAGCCCTCAGGCAAGGGGAATGTGGGAGCTCCAAAGTGAGAGCCGGTATCCTTCTAGCCTAGCCACAGATTCAATAAACAAGCGTAGGATTAGTCAATTTTCTTTATGCCTGGACCAAAGGGCAAAGAATAGGTATGCTTCTATTTGGCACAATATAATTTGAACCAATTCACTTTATCCATTCACTATAATTTCTTGATAAGGAGAATGATTCTTTCTTATATATTGAATATCACATTTAAACCCTCATTAGTATCATCTGTTATTTAATAGTTATTAAAATTATATATTTATTGCAATTGCCTATTAGTGACAGATAAGCAAATTGAACTTTGTTGTTGTGATTAAAGTATTGCTTTCTCTAAAATCTTAGTTCGTCTTTCTAAACCACTCCCTGTGGGATCGATATCTAGGACTCCATTAGAGCCCTATATTACTTGAGCCATATGTATACTTGCGTTGATAAGTATGACTTTACAATTATTTAATATTTATTACGTCCATATTTATCTTATATTTTTAAGCATATATAAAGTCGCGGTCACCTAACCACAGATTTAGGGACTAAACCTATGATTAGCCAATGATTTTCTATGCACTGTATCAGGGTAGAGAATTACAATTGCTCATACTTAGCAAAATACATATTATAAATATTTATCTCATCTCATTTCACCAGTACCTCATTGTACTGAGAGTGATGCTTTTTCACATAAGAAATCTTCATTACACAAACATGGTTAGTAGATTAGTATTTACTTTTTAAACTTTGCATTTTTGTTTTGCTAATAGTTAAGTACTTTAGTTTTGGTAACATCTCAACATTCAAAATTATTGATTGTGATTTTGTTTGATTTTTCTGTAAATTTCCTAGTAAAACCTATCATTGCCAATTTACACATTCCCTTTAGGATCGATATTTGGGGCTTAAATAAGAAGTCTTTTATTACTTTATAATGATATGTATACTTGCATAGAATCTCATTATTAAATACCTATAATAATATATATTTTACACAACTTACTTTTCATACAAGGATCAAGTTTTTAGCGTTGTAGTGGTGTCAACTTCATAAATCCTTACATATAAAAAATCGAGATCAAGTATTTGGCGTCGTTGTGTGGGGAAGATAACAGTTAAATTTTAGTAAACTAAATAGTTTTGATAAATTAGGAAAGTTAGAGATAATATAAATACTATAAAAATATATAAAAATAATAAAAATATATACAAGAAATAAAAAATCCAAAAATAAATTTATTTAAGAGTGTTTTTTTTAAAGAATTTTACTTGACTTACTTTATTTGTTTATGTGAAATAGTGGATCTGAAGGCTTAGTACCTTACGATTCAGATTTAGAACGTACTATTAGAAAAATTCAAAAATAATAAAGAGAAATTAAAAATTTTAAAAAAATGGCAAATAACTTAGAAAATCCAATAAATGAGAATCGACAAAGACCTTTAAAAGATTATGTGAATCTGACAGCAGATGAGCTTCACTTGACTATTCAAAATCCTGATGTTGCTGCTAATTTATTTGAGCTTAAACCTCCTATTATCTAAATGGTAGAAAAAAATCAGTTTGGATGATCACCTATTGAAGATCCTAACTTACATCTTGTCTTCTTGAGATTTGTGCTACATTTAAATATGACGGAGTGTCTAATGATGTTGTTAGGCTTAGATTTTTTCCTTTTTAATAAGGGATAAAGTCAAGGCTTGGTTAAATTCATTAGCACCTAGATCTATTAGAACTTAGGGAGAACTTCACAAAAATTCTTGGCTAAATATTTTCCACCCTCGAAAATCACTAAGCTTAGAAATGATATTGCATTTTTTTGTTAGTTTAAAGGCAAATCGATATATGAAGCCTGAGAAAGATTTAAAGATCTTCTTAGAAAATGTCCACACCATGTTTTACAAGATTGGTTAATAATTCAAACCTTTTACAATGGATTAGTAGGATCACTAAGATCTATCATAGATGCTGTTGCAGATGGATTATTAATGTCAAAACTTTTTGATGAAGCATATTCTTCAATTGAAGAAATGACTACTAATAATTTTCAATGACCCTCTAAAAGGGTAAATCCTAAGAGAATAGCCAATATTCATGATTCTGATGCAATGTCTATTTTGGCATCTCAAATTGCTGCTATTTCTAAGAAGATTGATCAAATAGGAGTGAACTATTCTAAAATACCCCCGGTATTAGAGAAAAAATCACTATGACAGATTATTGATACTCAACCATCGTATGAAACTTTAAATGCTATAAATAATCGAAATAACAATCCTTATTCTAACTATTTTAGCTCTGGAAGGAAAAATCACCCTAATTTTAGTTGGAATAATTATAATAATCCGGTGAATCCATCTAGAAATCTAAAAAATGAAGAAAATCCTAATTTTTAACCTTATTATCCTCCAGAATTTAACTCCAATCCTAACCCACAAGTTAAGGAAAAGAATTTGACAATGGAAGAAGTGATGTTGAATATGAGAAATCAAGTACAAAATCAAGGGGAAAATACTGAAAATCAATTAGGACATATTGCTACTGCACTTAGTAACAGACCTTCTGGAATTTTTCTGAATACTATGGAAGTTAATCCAAAAGATTAAAATAAAGAGCAAATTAAAGCTATTCAATTACGAAGTAGAAAAGAAGTTGAAACAAGGATCCAAAGAGAAACTGAAGTTGATGAAGAGAAGGAAGAAATGGAAAATGATCAATATGAAAATGAACAAACACAGGTTCCTTTAGAAAAATCATTACCTCAGTTTCCTCAAAGACTAAAGCTGAAAAATAAAGATAAACAATTTACAAAATTCTTAGAAATCCTTAAGAAATTAACGATAAATATTCATTTTTTTGAAGCTTTGAAACAAATGCCAAGTTATGTGAAATTTATGAAGGATGTACTAAATAAGAAAAGGAACTTTACATATCATGAGACTGTTGCACTCAGTGAAGGTGTAGTGCTATTATTCAGAAAAAGCTTCCTGAAAAATTAAAAGATCCTAGTAGTTTTACTATAGCTTGTGCAATTGGTAAAAAGTTTTATGGAAAAGCTTTATGTGATTTAGGAGCGAGTATCAATATTATGCTCTTATCGATCTTTAAACGTTTAGATTTAGGAGAAATTTCCCTTAGTAATGTAACTCTTCAGTTAGCTTAAAATTTATGTAGTATAATCAAAAGTCCAGTATTATTATGAATGGGCAAATTTATGGACTTGGGCATCATTTTACAATTTTTCTGATTTGTAGTCAATCCCAAGTGCTATATGAAAGTTGGGAAAAAGTTTTACTACCATGGGAGCCCATGATCCCTATTGATGATCAGTATGTTGGTAATGGAAATGAAGCACTAAATGCTATTATGGATCATTATTCACATGCTTCAACTCCATTAATACCACCAACAGTAGGAAGTTCGCTTGCTTAGTAGAAGAAATTGAAGAAAATTGAAAAGAAACATTAGAGTATTATGAATGCAGTGGGAGATCTTAAGTACCTTTTTAATCACCTTGAATGGAGAATGAAAGAAAATTTTGATCATACTGGAACTTTTGAAGCAGGATTAGTTCAGATGTTTAAAGAAAATGGGTGGATTGAAGAAAATACGATAGATTAATTCCCGTACCGATCTTTCTACAACCTATATGTTCATTACCAATTCATGGGAGAAATTATAGGAGGTGAAAGCACTGAAGATGAAGCGGAATGACTGTAGACTTTTGATTCTCTTCTTGCTTAAGAATATTTATGTATTTGATGTAATTGTATGGATTTGATTTGAATTGGTTTGGTTTGTTTTTGCTTTAGAATTATGAACTTTGATTATGTGTATAGTTTTATGTCAGAGTTTAGTTTTGTGGCTTGATTTCGACGCTGATTTATAATTAGTTTGCTTAATAGGTGAGAATGTGTGATTTGTGAAATGTGTTTGTAAAAAGTGTATTTTCATATGTAAAAGTTAGTTTGTTGTTGTTTGTGAAAATGATTGTTTGTGAATATTTATTTGTGAATGATTGTTATATGAAAAAAAAATTTGAGTAAATTAAAAGGAAATTGAAAATTTGAAAAAATGAAAATAGTGAATTTCGTGCCTTTAGCACCGACGGCGCCTTCTACCCGAGAGCAGTAATAACCCCTTTAATTCATGATTTTCACCACAAAACCTCCATTTTTACCCCTAAAGTCACCTTCAACCTTCAGTTTTCACACCTAGGGCTTGATTTTGGGTGGATTTGAGGCGATTTAGAGGCAAAGGAACTTCAGATTTCATTTTCTCAAGAAGATTTTTCTCACATTGCTTAGATATGAAAGTTTTGGTTTTTTTTTGAGAGATTTTTAGAAAATGCTTTGTTGAAAAAAATTTACTTAGTGGATTTAAGTTTAAAGTGCTTTACATTTTTATTTTTAGAATTTTGGAATTTATTCGGATTTTTATCAAATTTTTCTAGATTTCATATGGCACCTAGATTGAGCAAAAGAAAAATAGAATATGATGAGCAAAAGTTTTTTAGCTTTAAAGCTAGTGGTCGATTTCATAATCTTTGAGAAAATAAGAAAGTGATTTCGGATCGATGTTTCAAAAATCCAAGAGGAGAAGTTGAACGATTGATTATCGCTTGACAATGGGAAAACTTCTGCTATTTTACTGCCGATGCTATAGCTGGGATAATTATAGAATTTTATGCAAACTTTTTGGAGGCTTCTGATGATTTTGTTTTTGTTCGAGGAAGAAGAGTGGATTTTACTTTGAGAAAAATAAATGAGTTTTGTCAGTTAGAAGATGTTTATAGATGCTATTATCATTCATTCTCTGTTACAAATGAGGCCTTAGATGAGGTTATTTCTTTTTTGACTCGTGAGAAAGGGGCTTAGAAAGTAAATAATAAGGTTAGAGTTAACTTTCCCCTTTCTATGATAAATGTAGTATCTAAGGCCTAACATTATTTTATTTCTTTGAGGATGATTCCAACAAACCATCATAGTGAAGTGACCAATGATAGAGCAATCCTGAACTACTTGTATTCACCAAGTGATGGATATAAATGTAGGCTCTATCATTTATATGAACACTCGATCTATTGCTCTAGGAGAGACTACTGGTGGATTGGCACACCCTGCTCTCATTTATACACTTTGTGAGTATGCAGGAGTTGATTTCAGACCTGATGAAGAGAGGATTGAGCCTCAGAGACCGATTGGCATGCAAACATTAAGACTTATAAGTCCCATGTTGATTAGAGATCTGGAAGTAAGGCAGGGATATTCCTTTTACTTATAGGAACCTTACGTTTAATGAGCCTACATCAAATGACCCTCATAACAGGGAGTTGTTGGACAAGATGATGATTCAGCAAGGAGATATTTTGAGGATGGATCATAGGAATGCAGAACATGGAGGCCAAATATGCTCATACAGATGATCTGATTTGCTAAAAGTTTGAATATGATGCTTCTTATGATGATGCTTTAGTGAAATACATGAGGGGTGATCATACAGTTCAGTTCCTTATTCACCCTGTTTATACTCCATATCAGCAACATAAGTTAGATGTTAAGGATGAAGAAGATGATGACTGGTGATCTTTTTGTTTGTTTGTTTGTTTGTGTTGTACTTTGTGATTGTATTGTTTGTTTTGTGATATTGTTGAGACTCTACTATTATGTTGTAAGGTGAAACTATAATGTGTAAAACTGTTTTCATTTTTAGAATTTAGTTTAGTTCTATTGTTAGTTTCAACACTTTTTTATATGTGTTGTAATTAACTCTTTCTCAACAAATTTTATATATATTATCTGCAATTTAATGTTTTAAGCATTGTAGTTTTTCATATTAGCACCTGAAGTATTTCAGAATTTATTTGTAAAAATCAAAATCTTCAACAGGTATGATATTTCTTTATGTATTTAATGCTTTCTTTCACCCTTTTATTTTTAAATTTCTTAATGTAAATCTTTTAAAAAATATAAGTTTGGGGGGGGGGAGAGAAAATTATTTTAAAAAAGAAAAGAGAGAACTTAATTTTATTTGTCCTCACTTAACTATATTTTCAAAAATTTTAAATTTAATATGACCTTTGGTATTAGGGGTTAACTTTGGATAACTATATTTATGTTTCTAAATATATAGTAAATTTAAGGAAAAAATTTTCAATAATAAAGGTTAATTCTAGAGACTAAGATATTTGGTAAAAGTGAATAAGACTACGTTTTTCTATTTTAAGTAAATGAATTTGTATTTTTGAAGTATTGAAAATCTTAAAAGATTCATGTAAAAAGAGAAGAATTAAACTTTACGTTTTTTTTAAGTTAATAAAAATTTGTTAAGTGAAAAAATGAAAAAGTATTTAACCTTAAGAAGAGGATAATGAAGTTCAAAATCTTTAAAGGCTATCCAGATATAGTAATCCTCACATACATAAAACAAAAAAGAAGAAGAAAGAAAAGAAAAAGGAGATTAAAAATGATCCTGAAAAGTCAAGAAAAAAGAAAAAAAGAAAAAAGATGTGGGGAGAAGCTTGAGGAGATGCCTAATTAAAAATTGACTTCACTTGAATCAACTTAAGGAAAAAGACTTGGACACATTTTCTAAACCTTTTCTTTGAGTATTAGCTTAATGATTAATAAAGTTTTATGAAGTTCTTTTTCATATGAATTTTCTAAGTGACTTTAATATGTCAAATTGCAATTTTTCTTGAAAGAAATAGAAGATCATAAATCTTAGACTTAATTACTGAATATTCTAGCACCTTTAGTATTAACTAGAGTTATTTTAAATTTTTCTTAAGTTATACTCTTATGTTTAGAGAACTTAAATATGAAAGTCTAGAAATTAAATTCTTTACTATAGGTCATATTTTTATGTAGTAGAGGAGTTACTTGAGGACTAGTAACATGCAAGTTTGGGTGATTTTGATATACCGAAAATATATGCAATTTTAGACCCATATTTTATACTTAGTTTTGGTGATATTGCACCTTAATGGAAGGTATTTTGATGTTTTCTTGCAGGTTATTGATTTTTAGGGCTTAAAGCAAAAAAAAGGAAGCAAAAATGATGAAATTTGGAGTTAAAATGACGTTTTTGAAGAAGTACTCAGCGCTGACCACGCAGAACAACAGAACAACTGAAATTTTTACTCTGTGCCAACGCTGGTTCAACCCCTGTTTCTAGAACTTTCGATGTATTTGGACAGTTTTTCAAGAGTTTTTGGAGGCATCTCTTGGAGAACCAACCTTGGGCTTTATTTGGGGCCAAAATTCATCAGAAAATGGACTCCTTTCGCTCCAAAACGTTCCACCACACTCCATTTTCACCATTCTTCATAATCCATCTTCATTCCACCACCATATTGGAGTTCATTAGTGATTTTTTTTTATAGTTTAGAGTTCGTGTGGTGAGATTTAGTGTGAAACTTTTTGTAAGAGTGTTGGAGAAGGAGAAAAGTGAGAGATATCTTCTTCCTGCATTTCTAAGGAAAGGCTACAAGGGTTTTGCTTTGAGAAAGAGTTTCAGATAAATCTTGTTTGTTTATTAGTGCTGTATGAACTTTCTTTTATATATGAAATTTGTGTTTTATTGTGTCTTTCTCATGAAATCTGAGTAGTTCCCTCTATCTTTCTCCCTACTCTGAGATATGGTGACATGAAGAGATAATATGATGTGCCAATATTAAAATATAAAATAAATTGTGATGATTTTTCAACTTCGAACTTAATTTATATTTGGATCTGACCAATTGAATTATTAAAATATGTTGTGAAACATATGATCCGGGAAATAGAGTATGAGTTCTACATCAGAGTGAGGATCACATTTGATTTCATGGACGAGAAATTCATTCATGAAATTAAGTATAAATAAATCGGGAAATATTATTTGTTGGTCATGGAATTAAGTGTAAATAAATAAGGAAATATTCTTTGTTGGGTGTAGAATTGGAGAATCCTTAGGGTCCCCCAATTTGGTCTTAGTGTTTAAAAACTAAAGCGAGAGTTAGCCTTCAGGTGAAGGGAAGTAGATAGGTAAATATTCTTTGTTAAGTGTAGAATTGGAGAATCTTTAGGGTGACAGACTAAAATCACCAATTCGGTAATATACTTTGTTGGGTGTAGAATTGGATATTTCTAGGGTGACAGACTAAAAATCCCCAATTCGATATTAGTGTTTAAAAACTAAAGCGAGAGTTAGCCTTCAGGTGAAGGGAAGTGGGAGCTCTAGAGTGAGAGCCAGTATCCTCCTAGCCTAGCTACAGATTTAGGGACTAAACCTAGTATTACCCAATGATTTTCTATGCACTGTATCAGAGTAGAGAATTATAATTACTCCTATTTGGCACAATACATATTATAAACATTTATCTCATCTCATTTCACCATAACCTCATTGTTGTGGGAAGGATGCTTTTTCACATAAGAAATCTTCTTTACATAAACATAGTTAGTAGATTAGTATTTACTTTTTAAACTTTGAATTTTTGTTTTGCTAATAGTTAAGTACTTTTCTTTTGATAACATCTCAACATTCAAAATTAATGACAGTGATTTCGTTTGATTTTCTATAAATTTCCTAGTAAAACTTATCATTGCCAATTAACACCTTCCCTGTGGGATCAATATTTTGGGCTAAGATAGAATGTCCTTTATTACTTGATAACAATATTTATACTTGCGTAGAATCCAATTATTAATTACCTATAATTTTATATATTTTACACAACTTACTTTTCATACAAGGATCAAGTTTTTTGGGTTGTAGTGGTGTCAACTTCATAAATCCTTACATCTAAAAAATTGGGAACACATACGTAGTTCGGGATTTGAAGGTTTAGTTCATTATCATTCTGAGTTAGAACAAACCATTAGAAGAATCTGAAAATGAAAAAAACTTCATAATTCTCAAGAAATGGCAAACACACCACAAAATCACTTTGATAATCAAAATTTTGAAAATGAAAAACATAATATCCAAAGACCTTTGTGGGACGATGAAAATCCTACAACAAATGAAATTCACTTAAGCGTACAAACCCCTGCTGTAGTGACTAACTCATTTGAACTTAAAACAACTATTATATAAATTTTACAAAATAATCAGTTTGAGGGAACACCATCTGAGGACCTAAACTTACAGGTTGATAGTTTTCCAGAACTTTGTGCTACATTTAAATATGATGACATATCAAACGATGTTGTTAGACTTAAACTTTTTTTTTCTTAAGGGATAAAGCTAAATATGGTTAAACTCATTAGCAACTGGATCTATTAGAACTTGAGGGAGTTAGCATAAAAATTCTTGTCTATGTATTTTCCTCCTTCACAAATTGCTAAGCTTAGAATTGATATTACCTCTTGTACTCAGTATGAAGGTGAGTCAATATACGAATCATGGGAACTATTTAAAGAACACCTTAGAAAGTGTTCACATCATGCTTTGTCAGACTGGTTAATTATTCAAACATTTTATAATGTGTTGTTAGGATCTCCTAGATCTATTATTGATGCAGTTGCTGGAGGTTCATTAATGTCAAAACTATTTGATGAAGCCTATGCATTGATTGAAGAGATGACTACAAACAACTTTTAATGGCCCTCTAAAAGGGTAAATCATGAGAAAGTTGTCAGTGTTCATGATAATGATGCAATTTCTATATTAACATCTCAAGGTGCTGCAATATCTTGAAAGATAGATCAATTTGGAATGAACTTTTCTCAAACAACTCATGTGAATGTAGAGAATTCAATAGGAAAAATGATTCATTCTCAACCATCGTTAGAGGCTTTAAATGCAATTATTAATAGACCAAAAAACCCATATTCTAGCTATTACAACCTAGATTGGAAAAACCACCCTAACTCTAATTGAAATAATAATTCAGATGATAGAAATTAACAATGAGGGAACAATCAAGCAAACCAATTTGGAAACTGGAACAATCAGGATAGTATTAGCTTTAGACCATCTTATCCTCCTAAATTTGCAAATAATCAACAAATTAAGAAGAAGTTGTCTATAGAATAAGTGGTGTTACAAATGAGGAATCAATTACAAAGTTAATGTGCTGCTAAAATAAATATTGAGAATCATCTGGGACAAAATGCTAATGCAATTTGCAGTAGGACTCAGGAAACACTTCCTAGTAACATTGAAATAAATCGTAATGATAAGAACAAATAGCAAAAGTAAGTTAAATCTGTCTAACTCAAGACTGGATAGGAGTTAAATTTTTGAATTCAAAAAGAGATTAAAGTTGAAGGGAAGAATAAAGAAACTGAAAAACATGAAGAAATCGTTCGTAAGGATGTAGAAAAACTGGTATATCCAACTAAGATCAATTTAAAAAGACCACGACCTCCATTTTCGCAAAAACTTAGGCAACAAAATTTGGATGAACAATTTTCAAAGTTTTTTTAAGATATTTAAAAAGCATACAATTAACAATTTACAAATAACTGCGTGACTGCTTGTCGGGTTAGATATCCCAAAAAATCCTCTATTTCGAGGAGAGAGCTACCTATTGGATTAGGGTAATTTATTCTCTGCTTGATAGGTTAGTTTTTTCTCATCGAAAAGACTTCCATAGTTGACTGCCAGCCCGCAGCAGTTGGCCAAATGAATTAAGTTTATCGAGGCAAATTCTGCAAAACCAAAAGAGCAATTGATGGCTAATCGACAACCACGATTCCCAAAACTCGGACAAGCGAGTCTTGTCGAAGTAATGATCATTATGTCTAGGTGGACGAAACCATAAGACAACGAAGCAACAAGTTTACACTAGTAGAATGCCCAAAATCCCTTATAACACCTCATTGAAGTAGGGAAACATGTAATTTTCAATATTGTATTTCTCACTTTCATAAATAGGGAGATCATTTCATGAATAAATCTTGTATGCTTATTGTTCATTATCCCGAGCCTCTCTCCCTCTCTCTTCTGTGCTACACTCTACTTTTTGCGTTTATTCATAAGACAATCTTGAATTCAATAGACACACTCACACACACTCTATAGTTGGTCTTTTGCGAAAATGGATATGTAGTGAGATTAAATCAAGAAAACGATAAAATAACACAATTTAGGGCTGTAATTAATCTACAGGATTTTTAAAATAAAATGTGATAAGTGCATGTTATATATCCCATGTACTAATTCCGTTAGAGGGAAATGACAGAGAGCTTGGACTTAAATATTTTATTGGATATAAGGCAAATGGGGAGCACAATTACGTTGCAACTAGACAGGCTAATTGTGCTAGTTGTACATTGCCTTGGTCTTGAAGTATTTAATGGATCTATGCCATGAAATTTGGCTCTATATCTGATAGATATGATCATAGTTCAAGTTTAAGTTGTTTTGTACACTCAAATATCACCAGAATTTCAGATCAAATCAATCAGACTCAGTGAATCAAGTTCAAGGCTATGCAGGTGAACCCAACAATTCAATTGATCTAAGTAATTTATATTTAAAATAAGTAAATAAATTTTAAATCATTTTAATTAAGTTTTGATTAACTGTTATAACATAATTTCTTATTAAAATATATTTTTGTAAGAATTTATACCTACGAGTAAGATCTGTTGTGATTCCCACTCATCTCATGGTTGAATAAATTAAAAAAAGAAATAAATCATTAACAAAAATGGGGACATTTACCAACTTACCACACAATTCTTATGGGTTTACATGTCTCGCCCCCAAAATTTTAATATTTACATTGACCTCACCAAAATTTTTAATATCCCATAAAAAGATGCCATTTTGTCAAATTTTTTAAATGTTAAATATACATTTTTAAAATATGTTTATAGCACTGATGTAATTTAAATGAAAATAACAAGTAACTCTTTTTTTCTTTTCTTTTTTTTTGTTTGTTGCGACCAAATCAAATCATCGGCTGAAATCCTCAAGCTAATAAATCTTTTTTTTTTAATTTTCTAATTGAAAATAACATCTTCTTGACGTGGCTAAAAGGATTGATAACTCCTCGGAAACATAAAACCATATTTTTCAATTCATAAATCTAGAAATAATCCAAAAATAATCTTCGCGGTGTTATTTCTGGGTTATTGAAGAGAAACCCCCCGCGGAGGTTATTCCGAATTATTTTTGGGTTATTGCAGAGTCTACAGTTTTACTTTATTATTTTTTAGATGGGCTCCACATAGCACACATGACGGTATATTACTAAGTGTCGATACTTAAAGCTATGTTAGGAGTCAGGACAGAAAATTTTCACTCTCTGATAGTGTAACTCAATTGTTGCCGATCTTTTATGTTAAAGCAAAACAACAAAGAATTTTATAATGTTAGCTAATATATTTTTTCTTTTTTCAAAATTTTCTGATTGGAAATAAAATTTTCTTTGGGTCTTATCATCATTTTTGATCATTGACGTGGCCAAGAGGATTGACAACTCCTCGGCAACGTAATGACCACAAGATGAGCACAAGCAAGTGGCATGTCGCTTTGCTGGTGTTGGGAATTTACAGCTTCAACTTATTTATTGCCATCAATATATTCTGGCCATTTGTTACATCATCTGCCTTCACAATAATTAAATAAATATTTGTTTTTAAATATATGTGTATAAATGTGAATATTATAATCAAAATTCAATCATGATTTACCTTTAATTTTATAACAATTTGGACTTATTTTGTGATGGATTTAACATGCAAATATGAATATCTAATTAATTTTTATATTTTACTTTTTAAACCTAAAGTTTCAAATTTACATGCATAACAATATAATTTAATTTTACATAAAAAGTATTATTATTAACAATTTTTCAAAAATGATCAACACCCTTTCATACAAAAGTTTAGGGCACCATGGCTTTATAAATAGAAATATCAAATTTACCTGTTAGATATGTCAATATGGTGACAGTGGTTTTAATATAGACTTCTTTTAAAATTTGTAAAATTCTATGTTTTTATTAGGTAAAAGCTTGACAATAGTTGAGGTACACTGACGGATCAGAGAGGAAAAGTTTTATGCCCGGACGTCTAACGTAGGTCTGCATCCCAGTAATATATTGTCATGTGTGCTACATCGGACCCACCTAAAAAATGTTAAAGTAAAACCGTGAATTTCACAGTAACCTAGAAGTCCGCAATTACCTAGAAGTAAATAACCTCTGCGGTGGGTTTTTCTTCAATAATTCAGAATTAACATCGTAGAGATTATTTCAAAGTTATGTCGGGGTTAATGAATTAAAAAATATGATTTCACTTTAATAATCCAGAAATCGCGGTGTTATTTTGGGGTCACTGAAGTAGAACCGCGGAGGTTATTTTTGTGTTATTTCTGTGATATTTCTGAGTTATTGAAGTGAAATATATGAGTTCTTATTCAATAACCCATAAATAACCTAAAAATAACCTCGGACAAGAAATAACCTCTGCGATGTAACACTGGTGACAACATGTTATTGGGATGTAACACTAGTGACAACATGTTATTGAAGTCCGCACGTAGAGTCGTAGAGTCTAGGAGCAACTAGTTTTCACGAAATAGATAAAGCTTAGACGCCTAATAATAAATTACATAAAGAGAAAACCAATTTGATTTCTCAGCGTACATATTTTACGCGTGACGGCAGGAATCGCTTCTTTACTAACGTCTGATGAAACCTCCTGTGGAAAATAAGTATTTATAAATAAATAGTGGCAATGTAAAGTAATAAACAATATAGAGCCATTGTATTCTCATAACATTGTTAAATATTTGCTTTAGTAGTTAAATACTTTTACCGCAATATATTTCTTTGATGCATCATTTGAATTGTATCTGTTTTTACTTCGTTTGAATAATTTGAAGTTTCTTTACATATAATAATTATTTGAATCATATTATCCCAGCTAGCTACTTAGATATAAAATTCACAAAAATCACAGAAATCGTGTTAATTTTAAATAATTTGAAATTAACTAGAAAGAAAATTTTAAATATTTCTAAAAATTGCTTCCCATTTATTTTTAGAGGCATTAACAAACATACCACCCAATTCCTATGTTCTTAGATACCTAACAACTACATTCTATTTTTTTTTACATTTATACCACCCATACAATTAGTATCACGTCAAAATATCACTATTATAACATTTTAAAAATAAAAGACTCATTTTCATTATGTAAAAATTATAGTTTATATGCTAGATATTCAAATACATAGGATCTAAGTGGTATATATTTTGTATACACCATAAACATCAGCACAAATCTCAAAGCTACTAGACGATCCAAATAACAGTCGAATGGTCAAAGTATCTGACCATTCAATGAGTGATCGCACAATTAGGATCAGCTGGCATGCTATAACAAAGGGTTCGGTCAGCGGGTCATGACTGCAGGCCTGACTGCAGTTTGCCGACCGATCCGCCATATAACGGAGCGTGTCGACTGACCGACACACAATTCGGAAAGCATAGTCTCCACTCAGCTGATCGCCTTAATTAGCTAGACTCAAACAAGTTAGGTCAGGCAATTACTGTCATGTTTAAAATTTAAATCCGTATAATTTATCAGAACATTAATCATATTAAGAACGGTTTCAATAACTGTTACCTCCTTCTTGTAATGTACAAAATAACCTGCTATAAATAAAAGACAAAATTATGAATAAAGGAGACAGTCTCGTTCTCCCCTCATGATTCTATTTACAGTAAATTCTTGACCCACCACCATGTTTTTTTCTCTTTCACCCAGCTCTAACTTTCGAGGCATGTTCACAAAAAATAATATGGGAATTAATATCCTAAAAGGCAGTGCAGTAAATGTGGACTTGCCCCAAGCGAGAAGCGGAGCTAAATATGACAGAGAAATATTCCAAAGAGAGATAACAAGCATGGAACCCAACAAAGATGCTATGCAACTAGACGTCCATGTGTTGGTCCAGGGCTTACAAGCCAAAGTGATCCTCATGATGGAGTAGTATGAGATACTCCGGGCGACAATCACCCAAAGTAATGAATAGCTGCCAAGATTGGAAGAGAAACCTAAGGCAGACCGTCCTCAAAGGCCCCCTTCGACTAACCCGCAAACTCTGAACAACCAGGCCAGCAATTAGCGGGTAGAGGGACAAGGAGAGTCTCAATAAAACGACCTAGCCATGTATGTGCAGACAGACAAATGATGGGAATAATGGATGCGAGTGCCGTAAGGCCACTCATTGGAGGTGCATTTACTTTCAAAATCAAAGAAGTAATGCCACCGACCAAGTTAAGTATCCCTCTCTTGGATTCCTATAAAGGGAGGCATGACCCAATTGACCATGCAACATTGTTCAAGTCATTAATCGTTCCAATCCAGATTGATGATCCCATAATATGTTGACTCTTCTTAACCACCGGAAGGAATAGACCCTTCAATGGTTTGATGGTCTGCCGACCGAGACCACCCCAAATTACTAAAAATTTAAAAGTCTTTTCATTTTATACTTCTCAAACAAAAAAAAAACTTAGGAAAGACTCAGAAGCATTGCTCGATATTAAATAGAGAGAAGGTGAGAGCATTCTGAACTACATCACCCGATTCTAGAATGAGATGCTAGAAGTTTGAACTCTAAAGTCTGAATAGGCCAGAAGAGCTTTGAAGTGAGGTGTTTGAAGCAAACAATTCAGGTATGACCTAAATCTGTTTAAGCCTACTACTTTTACTGAAGCATTAGAGATAGTAAACGAGTACATACTTGCCGAGAAAGACCTTCAAGGCTCCCTAAAGGGTAAGCAAAAATGGTCTGACCACCCATTTAAGAATTGGAAAGAACGGGGTGAGCCGTGAAGGGCAAAGAATGATCATTCCTCCATTGATCACGAAAAAAATAACTCTCAGTTGTCAGATCAGCAGAGAAACGATCGAAAGAAACAATCTCATCATTGATCAGCTCAATATTATGAGCGACAACATGCTTATAAGGAAATACAATGTCTAACACCACTCAACGTGTCGATGGCAAAAATAGTCCATACCATCCAAAACAATGAATACTTCAAGACTTGCCTTATGGGATCCAATGAGGTACTGCCAATATCATCATGATCACAGTCATGACACAGAGGAGTGCTGACACTTCCAAAACTTGATTGAAGAACTCATTCACAGCAGGAAGCTTAAGAGTCTTTTTTGTAGTCAACATGAACACAACGACAGGGAAAAGCGCTAACATGATATCCCTCAAACGGAATTACCAGGGTGAAAGAGTTCTATGTAACAAAGATAATACCTGCCATCAACAGGGGAGGAACCCGATCCTCTGGTTCAAAGAGACACATTTTGTCGATGTATGATCCATCATCTCGTACACAAATAATAATTTACCAATTGTCTTTCGGATGTAGATCTCTTACTGAAGAGGAACCCTACAGTGAGGCAATTTTTGTTATAACACTGATCCACAATAACCATGTGTGTAGTATTCTTGCTAATATAGGATGTTTGGTGAATATCCAATACAAAAAGGCATTCGATAAGATCAGCCTCAAGGCTGAACGATTGATAGCACCAGGCGGTCCTTATTTGGATTCCTCAGAAAAAGAAAGGAGGCATTAAGCCTCTTCTCACTCGCCATCTCTTGGGGTGAACCAGGGTAGTGGGAAAACAGCTTGAAGGATTTCCTTTTGGTAGAGCCTATTCTGACCTACAACATTATCTTCAGATGACCCCTCTTGAAAACACAACCAAGTCATGTCTTGTACCTACCAAATGACAGTAAAGTTCCTAGTAAACCATGAATCACTCAACATCCAGATCAAAAGGAGGGGGGTCTCGAGACTATTGAGGCCATTGTCTAGATACCTGTGTCCAACAAAGAACCCAATAAGATTTTTTAGATCACTTTGACGTAAGATCTATGAGCCAGCTGTTATAGACTCTTTGGAAGCATTAAGAAGTGTTCACGTGAACCACATGATAAATGCCAAGCATTTAAATTGATGCAGCTCCCACCGACAAAGCATAAGCCCTTACTTTTGGCCAGTCCAACAAAAGATCCTGTTGTATGTTAGAACTTTGGCCTAACCGATAGCGATAGAGGTACAAAATTTGCTAGTTGTTTGCTATATCCCTGTAGTCTAGTACCCATAGTGGCTATTGAATGTTGTCGTGATCAAGAAAGTCAATGACAAGTGGTAGATGTGTGTCAACTTTATCAAACTGAATGCCATTTGCTCAAGAGATATCTCCCCTTTGTCAAAGCTTGACACCTTGGTGGACCTAGCAGTTGGATACTCAATGATGAGTTTCCTTGAATCTTATTATGAGTAGCACTAGATAAGGATGCACAAGACTGATGGAGAGAAAATGATATTTTTTACTGCAAAAGATATATTTTTTTTAATGTAATGCCAATCGGGCTTAAAAATGTTTGGGTGACCTATCAGCGCATCATAGATGTAATTTTCTCTAACAAAAAAGAAGGGAGCAATGATGTGCATGTCGATGATATTCTAGTTAAAAGTAAGTTATTCAAACAACACATCAAAGATCTGAAGGAAACCCTAGTAACATTCTCGAAATTCAATATAAGATTAAACGCCTCCAAGTAAACCTTTGAGTGTCGATCAATAAGTTCTTCGGCTTCTTATTAACTCCAGAAGGATTAAAAGCCAATGTAGAGAAAGTACAGGTAATATTAGATAAGTTTCCCCCACAAATTACTATGGAAAATCATAAATTAATTAGTTGAATAGTCGGGTTCAGTCACTTCTTCTCAAAGTCAGGGGACAAGTCCACAACATTCTTAAAAACACCAAGGAAAAATTAACGTTTTGAATGGACTACCAAATGTAGGGCAACATTTAGAATCTTGAAAGATTACTTACTATCTCCACCACTACTCCAAAGCCTTAAGCTATATTTATACCGTAAAGTCAGATGAGAGGCAGTAAATTCAATTTTGGTCTGATAAGAGGCAGGAAAGGAATACAAGTTTACTATACGAGCCAAGTGCGTCATGGAACTGAAACCAGGTACTCAATTATAGAGAACCTAACCTTCTCTTTTATTATTTTTGCTCATAGGCTTTGACTTAACTTACAGATACATCTGATCCTAGTCATCACAGACTATCCATCAAAATTTCTGCTCACACAGGAAAAACACCTCAATCGTTTGCTGCAGTAGGCAGTTGTTGGCATCATCATTTGATTTATCGAGTTTAGGGTGTCCACCTGCATGATTCAAGATGGTTTGTGGTTTCCTCATAACTTAAGACATCAACCTGGGACTCTTTAGCGCTTGTTCGACATAAGGAGCTAGGGTTGGCGATGATTTAGCCTTACCAGGGAGAACCTGCAATTAGAAAGGCTCATTAAGGATGCATGACATATTCAATGCACATTCTAGTGTTTAGAAGTCACCACACATTTGTCATAGACCCTTTGTTGACCTCCTTTTGGTGATTCTATTTCCTTCTCCAATAATTAGGATCTTGCCATAAGGTTTCCCTTTTTGCTCTCAAAGAAGACTGTTTTTGGGACCTGATGTGTAGAAAAGAATGTATGATTTACTATATATTATTGTGCATGATTATGGAAAAAAATTACCCTTTAAAGATGGTTATTTCTACGTTTTTATTGCAAGTTCAATAAGTATTAGAAGTGAATAAAAGTTGAGAGGAAACAGAGTGATGTGGAAGTAACTCAGAGCTATGGAGAAACCTTGTGACTACGCCTTGATGCTAGCCTTCTTGGGCGCCTAGGTGCCAGTCTCACCCTCAAATAGAGATGCTATTACTTAAGAGCTAGCCTAGTAGTGCCAAGGCACCACTACCAAGCGCCCTGGCACCCAATTTTTTTGGGCATAGGAATCACTACCAAAATTGGTAGACAACGAGCTTGCAGTTTGTCAACTTGAAGTGGGGAGTTATGTAGCCTGATATATGGGTCTTTTGGAGAGGGTGAGAGTCTTTTGCTTACTGGTCATAGTCCCTAGTCAGTGCTTTGTGTAGGATAGATTAGAGAGTACTTTGTGAGGGTTCTTAAAAGAATTTCAAGTGTAAAGTGAGGAAGGTTTGATTAAAGTAACAAAGAGATTTAGAGATCCTAGAGGGAAGCATTCTCATCCCTTTGAAGAGAGGGGAAAATAAAGTATTGTGTTATCTTATATTTTCATTTCAATAATCATAATTCTATAGTGGATTTATTTATTTTCAAAGATGTTATATAGTGTTTTATCAAAGCTTTATGAGTAGTCTTTTTACTTTTTTTTCTTATGATGGTTGAGTAAGTTATGTAGGAATGCAAAGTGATGAAAAATTTGTTTTTAATCTTGAATGGGATGAATAACCTTTTGAATTTCATTTAATTTCATTTTGGCCAAGTAATTAGTTAAAATATGTTGAGATTTCTAATGACTTAGGAGAGTTATGGTGAAATTACTAGGTTATTCACATTGATCTATAAGATATGGTGCAACTACTTTATATGAAAATGCAAATGTTAGGAATAAAATTTTTGGTAGGTTCAAGTTTGGGCTTAAGGAATTAAAACTAAATTAACAAAACTTTTTATGCACTAAGGAGAGCGTATGGAAGAGAGTTGATTCTCTTTGTCACTAGCCACATTAATAATTGTCACTTTATATTTTCTACATTACATCTTAAACCATTGCAAGGGAAGGTAACTTTTTAACTTGATAATCATAAAGTTAATTAGAAAAAGTAATATTTTAGTAGGAGTTAACCCATATAGTAGATTGTAATTCAGTAGGATTAGGTGTAGAACTTCAATTTAATTCCAATTCCAGGCCAAGAACTCAACCTAGTAAGCTAGAACTTCACTTAAGTATAATTGCCTCACTCTCGGTGGGATCAATATTCCAGACTAATGATATAATATTACTGATACGACATGTACATATTTTTAAGCCCCTTACACTTAGAATTAAAGTGTATCAAAGTTTTTGGCACTGCTGCAAGGCATATCATGTTTTTGGTATCGTTGTGGGGGAATGAAGGTGTAGTTAACATAGGAAAATTTTAGTTGAACAATTTTAACATAGACTTAAAAAATTGTATTGTTAGCCATTTTGTGCAATTATTTGCTTGTTTGAAAAATAAAAAAAAATTAGAATGCATAGTTTAAAACCTCCATGAGTTGTGCCCAACGACTCAGAACTAGAGAGAACTATTATAAGGATTAGTAAACAAAGAAGACTTCATGAACTTGTTAGATAAATGGCAGACAATTCACAAAATAATATATAAACATATGAATCAAGTTATAACACACACATAGACCATTAAGGGATTATGTTAATCCTATTCCAGATGAAATTCACTTAAGTAATCAAACTACTACCATAAAAGCTAACACATTCAAACTTAAGCTTCTCATTATTCAAATGGGTGCAGATCAATCAATTTTAGGGAACCCCGTTTAAGGATCAAAATTTACATTTTTATGCTTCTTAAAACTTTGCGCTATGTTTAGCTATAATGGCGTGTTAATCAAACTGTTAAGCTTATGCTTTTGCTCTTTTTCTTAAGGGATAAAGCTAGAATGTGGTTAGCTAAGTATTTTCCACCTTAAAAAATGGTAAGACTTAGAAATGATATTACTTCATTTTTCCAGCATGATGGCCGGTCAATATATGAGGCTTGTGAATGATTTAAGGAGCTTCTTAGAAATTGCTCACATCTTGCATTGTCCAATTGACTAATTATTCATATTGTTTACAATGATTTAGTAGGGTCCCTGAGATATATTATTGATGTTGTTATTGATGATTCACTCATGTCAAAGACTTTTTCTGAGACTTATTCTCCAAATGAGGTGATGGCCACTAATAATTTTCAATGGCCTTCTCAAAGAGTAAACCCTAGGAAAGTAGTAACATAACACATGTTCTTTCGATTCTAACTTCTCAGGTTGTAGCCATATCCAGGAAGCTAGAGAAATTTGGAATAAACTAACCTCAAGTATCTCCAATAATTGAGAAATATTTGTTTAGTCAAATGATTGATGCTAGTACTTTATAATTTGAGATCCTAAATGTGATTAAAATAAATAAAAAATCCCTAATTTTCTACTTATCCAGCTCAGCCGCTGCATCAACCTTGTCCGCTTCGAGCTTTACACACGATGCTCTGCCATTTGACGCTGCCAGACACATCAGCTACCACGCAACCTGCGGTTCACGTACCAAGAGTTCATCCAGCTTGATCTCCTCCGTCGATCGAATAAACGCGTGATCAGACGACTCTCCGTCATCGTCCCTAAGTGTCCAAACCTGAGAACCGTTCACTCTAAAGCCTTAAGATCTTCATCTAGACCCAAAAAATCACATGGGATTTATTTATAAATATTTATCTACTCAAGACGCTTCTATCAATACGGTTAATCGAGCATGAAATCAAGCCATTACACATGAAGAATCAAAATAAGCTCAGTTTAGGGTTGAGGCTCAATACCTTTGTCTGAGAGGAGAGGCCTCAATCAGATGATTTTAGTACCTTTGGATGGACCCAACAAACCTCCAGATGAGTTCTCAGGAAGTGGTGGATTATCTAGCTATGATTTTGATCAAGCTAAATTTCAGGTGTTGGTCAAGAGCTATGTTAGAGGCAGTTTAGGATGGGGCTTTTGTTAGGAATCAACTCCTCTTACTTTGGTGATGGTGTGGGCACAATTAATTATAGTTTAGTGGACTATGGAGGCATGGAGAAATCTGTCTTGGTTCAAGATGAAATTTTGAGCTCAAAATTGGGCTCTCACAAGGGGAAATAGAGGGGGAAAATGGTGGGCTTGAGCTGAGGACTGCTTGGAAAGTCTCTGGTGGGATTTTGGCAGAGGTTCCCTAAGGATTTTGATGCTCTCCCTTTTGGCAGTGAAGGGGGATTTTTAAATAGAGGAGCTTGGGGTGGCCATCTGGGGGAATTGATGGGTGCAAAACAGTGCTTAGGTGGAGGGATGAAGAGCCCTAGTGGCCAATCCGACTTAGCCATCTCAGGTGAGTTTAAATTTGGGTTTTGGCCAAGGAGGGTTCTCTTTAGCTGACTGTTTTTGGTGGCTGGCCAGGGTTCAATCATTTCTTGGCTCAGGGAGGTCAGGGGGTAGCTAATAATGGTTAACTTTTAATAGTATGGCATGCCAGAAAAGATATTTCAAGATTAGGCCAAAAATGGGATGAAATCCCTTAAATTAGGGGAACATTAGTCCATAGATCCTCTAGGATGGGCTAGGTGAGTCTAGCCTGGTCACTAGGGTGTACTTGATGGCTGTAGAGGCTTTGTATTGATTAATTTGGCATGGCTTGGTCAATTTTGGTGCATGGGATCAACTTGGGTCAAATTAGCTTGAAGTTGGGTGTATGTTGGGATAGACATGGAATTGGAATCAATTGATTTAGCAACTTGGTGTAAATTATTGTTATAAAGAGTTTATAAAAGATTTTGAGTGGTTTTGAATTGATTTGGAGGTTCAATTTGAAGGAATTTGGGCATTTGATCAATTTGGGGATGTTGGGTTAGACTTGGGTTTAGATTAGGCTAGAGTTGGGCTAAGTCTAAATTGAGGGTTCAAAATGGTCTAGGGGGATGTTATGAAGAGTTCTCAACATTAATTGGGTGTCAATTTTGGGATTTGGACATTCAATTTGGTGACATTTGGAGACATGGCTAAATTGGGGTAAAATTGGGGATTTTGGACTAAGTTTATTTTGAGTGAAATTGAGGCTTGACCAAGGCCAATTGAAGGTTCAATATGATATGGGAAAATTTTTTGAAGAGTTTATGATGAAAAATTGGGGCAATTAAATAGATTTGGGGCTCAATTGAGAGAGATTTTGATTTTGGTTCAAAATGGGGCTTTTTGATTAGGTTGAAATTGGATTCCAATGTGGGTCAATTGGGCTTGGATTTGGTTTAAATCAATCTTGGACATGATAAATTTGAGTTTAGAATTGAAATTGGAGGAAATTGAGATCAAATTGGTGGACATTGAGGGTGAATTGGGGTAATTGAGCCTTTAAGGGCTATTTGGGGCCTTTAGCCAAAGTTGGTCAAATTGGCCAAACTCAGCTCAATGGAATGTTTCAAATTGATTTTGGGGACATTTGATGTGATTTAGTGGGTTTTGGGAAGTTTGGGCCACCAAGGGTATTTTGGTAATTTTTACAATTTGTGGGGGGGGGTATTTTGGTAATTTGGCAATTTGAGGAGGTTTTGTGCAATTTGGGTGGTTTCAAATGGTTTGAAATGATTTTTGGACAAATTTTGGTATTTTCGGTGAAATTGAGAATTTTGGTCAAACTTAAAGTTTGGGGTTGTTTTGGTAAATTGGGTAGATTTGAGGGGCAAAAGGCTAAGTTAGCTATTTTGGTGAAATTGAGGTGGCAACCACCCTATTTGAGCTATGGACCAATGGACTCTCCATTTGGGTCTTCTATGCACTGATCTTATCTAAACCTTAGCCTAAGGCTAGTGGGTTTAGAGGACCATCTACTTGAGTCTCCCAAAAGATCATGGGATCAATGTGAAGAAGTTTGGGTTATGGGTTGTAAGTGGGATGTAATGTACAAGTGAGTGACAGTGTATGCACTAGCTCAAGACCAACATAAAGAGGGTTGACTCTAAGGCAAACAATCATAAGGGGGCTCCCCTTGAGCTCCCCCATATTGGCCTCACTTACTAAGTGCTAGAGGTTATGACCAATATGTGGAACTTCAAGTTAAGTAAGGAAGAGTTTAGAATTTCTAATGGTGAGGGTTCCTTTTCTAGTCCATTAGGAATAGTCAACAAGAAAGTCTTATGGCTAGACTGTAGGCTACTAAAGAGGAAACTAGATCTCAACCAAAAGTGAGGTCAACAAATAAAGAAAACTAGTAAACCACTTATTCATTCTCTAGAGGAACCCCTAAATTTGAGATGAAGGCTCTTCATAAAATATCTAAGGGATGCTTACTTGGGGAAGTCATCAACATTACCAGTTATCATATCCTCAGATTTGAGTAATTCACAAGAGAAGAAATGAATGAAAATTTCAAGGAATTATTAAAAAGCTTTCGGATGGACCATAAAAGATATAAAGGGGATTAGTTCTTCTATATGCATGCAAGTGATTTTGATGGAAGATAATCATAAACCCCTAGTATATCTTCCGACGAGACTATACCCAATTAAGTAAGATGTTTTTAAATAGGATAAATTAAAATGGATAGATGTTGGTATTATCTATCATATATCAGATAGTGTTTGTGTTAGTCTTATCCACTATGTTGCTAAGAAAGGGGGAGTGACGGTGTCTGTAAATGAACATGATGAATTAATTCCTACCAAACATATCACTGGCTGGTGCATATGTATAAATTATAGGAAATTAAATTCTGCCACTAAGAAAAATCATTTTATTTTACCTTTTTTGGATCAAATGTTGGATAGGCTAGCTGTCCATCCATATTTTTGCTTCCTAGATGGACATTGTTGGTATCATCATATACGTATAACATCTGAGGATCAAGATAAGATAATGTTCACAAGTCCTTATGGAACTTTTGAATTTTAAAGAATGTCTTTTGGTTATGTAATGCACCTGCAATATTTCACCAGCAAAAATGAAGAAAAGTGCAAAAATGAATTGAGGCCCCTAATCGCCAGAGGCCTCAAGCCTAAACGCCAGGTACCCCGTGCTTAAGCGTCAGAAGTATTTACTTGATGATTTATTTAATTGGAGTGAATTTTTGAAGAGGTGTTTGAAACAACCCTTGATAAAAATGTGGGAAATAGCCATTAACACAAAAATTCATCCAATTGGCTTATGAGGAGGCAACTTCTTGAAGATTCATTGAATGGAGACACATTTTTTATGAGATATCAAGGAATCCCTTGGATTTTTATAATAAAAGACTTAGATTTTCCAGAGAAAGAGGCCATCCATCCATCAAACTTTACAACCCATCGCTACCGCCGCCATCGCCACCGGCCATCTTTAGTTTATGTTATTTTATTTTAAATTTTAGTTTGTATTGTGAGATAAGGAAGAGAATTCAAAGTAACTTCAAGATATTTGGTGGAGGAAATTTGAGATAAGTGTTATCATTGTGTCTACAATTGGTTTTAATTTAGATTTCTTATTTATGTGCATAATTTCTACTTTTAAATTCATGTGTAGTTGTGCTTTCTCCATGAATTCTGAGTAGCCTTTATCTTTTTCCTTAAAATGATATGTGTTAAATTATTTAAAAGGAAGTTGTGTGAAGTATTAGCTTCAATGTTAGAAGAAGTTGTGATGATTTGAAAGCTTGCACTTCCCTTACTTCTTCATTTGGCCAATTAAGATGTTAATACCTATTGTGAGAAAATGTAAGATCCGAGATGGTATTGTCTCAGTTAAAAAATGGTTGGAATCACATATTGATTTCATGAATGAGAATGTAGTTCATGGGGTTGAGTGCAAATAAATAGGGAAATATATTTAAAGGGTGTAGAATTATAGGACTTTAGAGCGATATGCTAAAGCCCCCAATTTGATTTATAGTTTTAGGTATTGATAGGAGATGTTAGCCTTCAGATGGAGGGAGAAGAGGGAACTCTAGAGTGAGAGGTTGTATCTTCCATGCTTAGTCGGTCTTCAAGACTATTAAAACTATAGATTAGTCAATGTTATTTATAGCATCTCTAGTAAGGGTAAAGAATATTATGGCTCCTATTTGGCATAACACATTTAACAAACTTCCACAACAGAATTTCTATATTTATCACTGATTCATGATAAGGAAAATGATATTTTTTTAATATTGCCTTCTTCTTGCATCTATTTTAGTTAAGTTAATTAGTTGCTTACTTTATTTTCAATTATTAAATATTACAAAAAAGAATCAAACTTTCATTCCCATTTTAGCATCTTAAGTTTAAGTAAGAATATATTGATAAGTAAATTTTGCTATCTAAATTTAGTCCTCCCTATGGGATCGATATTCGAGACTTAATCAAAAAGTTCTATATTACTTGATAACGATCTGTATACTTACGTAGTATCCCATATTGAAATATTATAACTACATTCTTATTTGCTTCATAGTGAAAGATTTACCTAGCTTTTGCTTTGGACCAAGTTTTTGGCTTTGCTGCAAATTAAGATTATCTATTAAGAAAATTAATCGCATACATCTCATTTTACATCTATCTATATAGAAATCGGGATCAAGTTTTTGGCGCCGTTGCGGGGTAGGAAGAGAAATGTAATAGTAATTTGCAAAAATATTCTTAAAAGAAGTTTTTAGAAAGAAAAATTTTTTTTAGTAAGTCTTATTTAAACTTTAAAATTTATTTTAGAAATATTGTAGTGTCGTTTATATATAAAGTTCTTGTTTGTGTGTTTTTATTTTTTTTTAATTTTATTTTATGTGTTTTCTTGTAATGCATGTGTAGTTCCTGTTCCGTAGGACTTGTGCCTTACGATTCTGAATTAGAAAGAACTTTTAAAAAATATAAAAATTAAAAATTACTAAAAATTTTCAAGAAATGACAAATCAAAATAATCAAAATGTTGAAGAGTTTACACCTTTAAGAGATTATGCAAACCCTACGGTGGATGAACTTCATTGTATTATTCAAAAACCCGTTGTAGTGGCTAATTCATTTAAGCTTAAATCTGCTATTATCGAAATGGTATCAAATAATCAGTTTGGGGGAGCACCAACTGAAGATCTAAATTTACATCTTGCCAATTTTTTAGAATTGTGTGCTACATTAAAATATGATGGTGTATCAGATGATGCTATAAGACTTAGATTATTTCCTTTCTCACTGAGGGATAAAGCTAAGATATGGTTACATTCGTTATCACCTAGATCTATCGGAATTTGGAGTGATTTAGCACAAAAATTCCTTGGTAAATATTTTCCACCATAAAAAACTATGAAGCTTAGAAATGATATTACATCTTTTAGTCAGTTTGAAGGGGAATCTATTTATGAAGCATGGGAACGATTTCAAGAACTCTCAAGAAAGTGTTCACACCATGCTATACCAGATTGGTTAATAATTAAAACTTTTTATAATGGATTAGTTGGATCTCTTAGATCTATTATCAATGCCGCTGCTGGTGGTTCAATGATGTCAAAACCATTTCATTACGCTTATGCTTTAATAGAAGAAATGACTACTAATAATTTTCAATGGCCTTATGAAAGGGTAAATCTTAAGAAAGTAACCAATATTCATGAAACTGATGCTTTTCCCATGCTAGAAATCCAACTTGCTGCAATTTTAAGGAAGTTAGGCCATATTGGATTGAATTTTTTCTCAACCAATTCCTATGATTGAAGAGAATTCATTCAGCCAAATAATAGATTCTCAAACATCATTAGAAACTTTGAATGCCATAAAAAATAAGCAGAATAACCCATGTTTGAATTTATATAACCCAGGTTGGAAGAACCACCCTAACTCTAATTGAAACAATGCTTCGGGTGGTAATAATCAATAATGATGGAACAATCATGTAAACCCATTGGGAAACAGGAATAATTAAGGGAATAGTAATTATAGACCTACTTATCCTCCAAGTTTTAATAGTAATCCCAAATTTAAGGAGAAGAAGTTGTATATAGAAGAAGTGATGTTACAAATGGGAAATCGGTTATAAAGTCAAGGAGCTACAATTAGAAATATTGAGAATCAATTGCAACAAATAGCAAATTCATTAAGTAATAGATCCCAAGGAACATTTCCTAGTAATACAAAAGTAAATCTAAAAGATCAGAATAAAGAGTAAGTAAAAGTTATTCAACTCAAAAGTGGAAGAGAATTAGAAGGTAGAATTTAAAAAGAGACTGAAGTAGAGAGAGAAGAGATTGAAGAACCAAAAGAGGATGCTCTAAAAGGTTTAGAGAGACCAATTTTTCCACTTAAAGTTAATTTAGAAAAACCACCTCCTCCATTTCATCAGAGGCTTCGATAACAAAGGTTGGATAAAGCAATTTTGAAATTTTCTTAAAATTTTTAAGAAGCTTACAATTAATATTCCATTTGCTGAAGCTCTAGAACAAATGCCAAGTTATGTGAAGTTTATGAAGGATATTCTTAAAAGGAAAAGGAAGTTTGAAGTTAATGAAATAGTTGCACTTAGTGTGGAGTGCACTGCTATAATTCAGAAAAAGCTTCCTAAAAAGCTTAAAGATCATGATAGCCTTACAATTCCATGTGCAATAGAAGACAAATTTTATGGGAAAACTTTATGTGATTTAGGAGCAAGCATTAACCTTATGCCCTTATCAATATTTAAAGATTGGGATTAGGAGAAATAACCCCTACTACTGTAACTCTACAATTAGCAGAGTGTTCAATAACATATCCGAAAGGAGTTATAGAAGATGTCCTAGTAAAAGTGGATCAATTTATCTTTCATATTGATTTCATTATGCTGGATAGAGAGGAAGATAAGGAGATATCAATCTTTTTGGGGAGACCTTTCCTAGCCTCAAGAAAAGCAATGATAGATGTGCAGAAATGAGAATTAACTATGCGCATCAATGATCAAATAATTAAATTTAATATTTCTAAATCAATGAAATACACTGCAAAAGGTAAAGATGATGAATGCTTTAGAATGGATGTTATAAGATATTTAAGTGAATGTCATTTCAAAATAACTTATGAAAAGAAATCTAAAATGAAAGAGTTGGAACACAAGCAAGAAGAGGAATTGGATCAATATGAAGATTTATATAAGGAAGATTCAAATTATGTTCGAGAAAGTGTTGAAGTTTTGGACACGACAGAAAAGGATATAACTTTTTATCCATCAATTAAAAAACCTCTTGTGCTTGAGTTGAAGTTGCTTCCTGAACATTTGAAGTATGCCTTCTTAGACGATTCCTTTACATTACCTGTTATAATTTCCTCAAAATTAACTACATAAGAAGAAGAGAGTTTGATGAAATTTTAAAGGGTTATAAAAAAGTCTTTGAAGGGACAATTGCTGATATAAAAGGAATCAACCCTTCATTTTGTATGCATAGAATTCATATGGAAGAGAACTGCAAACACCCAATGCTGATCCTCAAAGGAGATTGAATCCTATTATGAAAGAAGTTACTAAGAAAGTAATTTTAATGTGGTTAGATGCTGGAATTATCTATCATATTTCAGATAGTACATGAGTTAGTCCAATTCACTGTGTTCCTAAGAAAGGAGGAGTGACTGTGACCTTAAATAAATATAATGAGTTAATACCAACTAGAAAAGTCACAAAATGGTGAATCTACATTGATTATAGAAAATTAAACCTTGCCCCTAACAAAGATCATTTTCCACTACCCTTTCTAGATTAGATGCTAGATAGACTAGCTGTGCACAAATACTTTTATTTTCTGGATAGATATACTGGTTATCACTAAATATAAATAGCTCCTGAGGATCAAGATAAAACAACTTTTACCAGTTCTTATGGTACATTTGCTTTTAGAAGAATGCCCTTTTGTTTATGTAATGCACCTACTATATTTGAAAGATGCATGATGACTATTTTTTTGATTTAATTGAAAGAGGGATTGAAGCTTTTATGGAAGATTTTTTAGTGTTTGGAACTTCATTTGAATCATGTTTAGAACATCTATCAAAAGTTTGTAAGCGTTGTGAAGAAACAAATTTAATTTTTAATTGGGAAAAATGTTAATTTATGGTAGCAGGAGGAATAGTGTTTGGACATCAAATTTCAGAATATGGTATGGAAGTAAACCCCGAAAAAATCAAGTGATCACTAATTTACCTTATCCAACAAGTGTGAAGGAAATTAAGAGTTTGTTAGGACAAGCTGGATTCTACAAGAGATATATTAAGGACTTTTCAAAAATTGCTTAGACTCTATACCATTTACTTAAAAAAGATGTAATTTTTATTTTTGATGAAGTGTGCCTAAAAGCTTTTGAATTATTAAAAGAAAAATTATTCACTACATCAATTATTGTTTCACTAGATTTAAAAATACCTTTGAATTAATGTGTGATGCTAGTGTATGCCATTGGAGCTATTTTATGATAAAAGCATGAAAAGATTTTCAAGGTTATCTACTATGCCAATAGAACACTTAATGAAGCTCAAATTAATTATACCACAACTGAGAAAGAGTTATTAGCAATAGTATATGCTTTTGATAAATTTAGATCATACTCAATTATAATTAAATGTATAATGCATACAGATCATTCTGCTATTAAGTATTTAATGAAAAAGAAGGATGCAAAATCAAGACTGATAAGATGGGTTCTTCTTTTGTAAGAATTTGACTTTGAAATAGTAGATAAAAAGAGATCTAAGAATCAAATTGTTGATCATTTGCCCTTACTTGAATTAGAAAAACTACTATGTTTTGAAATAGAAATTAATGAACATTTTCTAGATGAAAAATTGTTCAATGCTAATGAGTGGCGTGTTCTATGGTATGCTGACATTGTGAACTTCATTTTTAGTGATATTATACCATATGGAATGACATACCAACAGAAGAGGAATTTTGTATCAGAAGATAAGACTTACTTTTGGGATGACCCATTTTTATATAAATAAGGAAAATTATTATTTGAATATGTGTGCATTAGAAGAAACTTATGAAATTATCCAAAAATGTCATAATTCTGATTTTGGGGGACATTTGGTGTTGATAAAACAACATAATTAGAAGAAACTTATGAGATTATCCAAAAATGTCATAATTCTGATTTTGGGGGACATTTTGATGTAGAAGAAACTTATGAAATTATCCAAAAAATAATTTTGATTTTGGGGGACATTTTGGTGTTGATAAAATAACATACAAAATTTTACAATCTAGATTTTATTGACCTACGATCTTTAGAGATGTTAACGCTTATTTCAAAATTTGTGATCGATGTCAACAAGTAGACAATATTTCTAGGAGGACTGAGATGCCCCTCAATTATGTGTTAGAAGTTGAGATATTTGACGTTTGGGGATTAGATTTCATGGGAATATTTATACTTTGTTTCAAAAATTTTTATATATTATTAGCAGTAGACTACGTATCCAAATGGATAGAAGCTGGTGCTTTACCTCGATGTGATGCTTAAAGTGTTACAAAGTTCTTAAGAACAAATATATTTGTAGATTTGGGATGCCGAGAGTAATCATAACTTATGGTGTAAGTTAATTTAGAAATGCAATAATGGAGAAATTATTAAAGAAATATCATATTAGCCATAATTACTACTGCTTATCATCCTTAGACAAGTGGTTTAGTTGAATTATCCAATCGCGAAATTAAAAGAATATTAGAAAATCTATAAATCCAACTAAAATGGATTGGTCAGCTAAACCTGACTATGCTTTATGGCTTATAGGAATGCATACAGAACTCCTATAGAAATGCCCCCATACAGGCTAAAGCATATTGGGCAATTAAGAAATTTAATTACAATTTGAAAGATGTTGGTGAGAAGAGGTTATTTTAATTGAATGAGCTTGAAGAGATAAATAATGAATCTTATGAAAGTGCTAAGATTTACAAAAAAAAAAGATGAAGATGTGGAATGATCGGAGGATTCTTACTAAAAATTTTCAGTCAGGGCAACAAGTTTTTCTTTATAATTAAAAGTTAAAAATATTTCCTAGCAAACATTAGTCCACATGGATGGGTCCATTTGTTATGACGAAAGTTTATCCCTATGGAGCTATGGATATCAAAGATCCTAAAATTGATAAATTATTCAAAGTGAATGGTCACAGGCTGAAATCCTGCTTTTTAGGTGACCAACATAAATTAAATGAGTTTTTGATATTTGGTCAACCAAAATAAGCATTGGTTATGTCGAACTGATGATGTAAAACCAAGCACTTTGTGGGAGGTACCCCATAGTTATCTGTGTGTTTGTTTTTATTTTTATGTTGTTGTGTGTGATTTAGAAAAATATTGGTAGTATGTTGACCATATATTGAGTTAGTGATTATTGTAAGACCTTAAAAGATGACTTAGACATGTTAGAAAGAATTTTTGGACTTTAAGTTGACCTATGCTAAATTGAGCACTGACGCCTAAGCACCAAGATCTGGCGCTTAAGCGCGACAGTTAAAAAACTTGTGCAAATTTGGTTTCTAGAAGTTATAACCGCAAATTGGTGGGCTTGAATGTGTGAGAGCAGTTCTAGGACGTGCCTAGGAGTTATGGGGGAGGTTTAGAGCATATAAATAGAAGGGTTAAGTAAGAATTTTTATCACAACTCAATTTTAACCCTAAATCCTAAGTGAAATAGAAAGAAGTTTGGAAATCTTTTTCTTTGTAGAGTAATTTGAAGAAGAAGGAGAAAGCAATGAGAAAGAAGTTTATTAGTCAGAGTGGGCAATAGATGTATAATGGTTTCCTAGTCGTTATTATCGAAAGAATAGGGGAGAAAATCACTAAAATTGACGCTAGCGTGGCTTCAATCGAAGCGAAAGTGATGGAATTTAACGCTCATCTGTTTAAAATGGGATGACAACCTATGATGCAGTTTAGCCAAATCAGTTTTATAAAAGAAGCAGACAAGGCAATAATATAAAGAACAATTGGAATGAAGAAGCTTCAACTAGAGTTATTAATCATCGTCCGTTCTTTCAAATATACATTCCAAATGCTAAAGGAGAGACTAACGCGACCAAGAATTTTGAGCTTTTAGGAGTGGAGTTTAGTGATTTGGAGTTAATTTCAAAATTTATTCTCACTCAGAAAAAATTTTAAGCTTTTAGGATTTGAGTTTTTAGGAGATTTTACAGCCATTGAGTTTAAGCTTTTAGGAGTTGAGTTTAGTGCATAAGATCCTAAAACAGATAAATTTTTCAAAGTGAATGGTCACGGGCTGAAATCCAGCTTTTTAGGTGACCAACATAAATTAAATGAGTTTCTGATATTGGGTCAACCAAAATAAGCATTGGTTACGTTGAGCTGATGACGTAAAACCAAGCACTCTGTGATAGGTACCCCATAGTTATCAGTGTGTTTGTTTTTATTTTTATGTTGTTGTGTGTGATTTAGAAAAATAGTGGTAGTGTTTTTACCATATATTGAGTTAGTGATTATTCTAAGACCTTAAAAGATGACTTAGACATGTTAGAAAGAATTTTTGGACTTTAAGTTGACCTGTGCTAAATTGAGCACTGACGCTTAAGTGCCAAGATCTGGCGCTTAAGTGCGACAGTTAAAAAACTTGTGCAAATTTGGTTTCTAGAAGTTATAACCGCAAATTGGTGGGCTTGAATGTGTGAGAGCAGTTCTAGGACGTGCCTAGGAGTTATGGGGGAGGTTTAGAGCCTATAAATTGATGGATTAAGTAACGATTTTTATCACAACTCAATTTTAACCCTAAATCCTAAGGGAAATAGAAAGAAGTTTGGAAATTGTTTTCTTTGTAGAGTAATTTGAAGAAGAAGGAGAAAGCAATGAGAAAGAATTTTATTAGTAAGAGTGGGAAATAGATGTATAATGGTTTTATAATGATTAGTATCAAATGAATAGGGGAGAAAATCACTAAAATTGAGGCTAGCGTGGCTTCAATCGAAGCGAAAGTGATGGAATTTAACGCTCGTCTGTTTAAAATGGGATGGCAACCTATGATGCAGTTTAGCCAAACCAGTTTTATAAAAGAAGCAGACAAGGCAATGATCTAAAGAACAATTGGAATGAAGAAGCTTGAACCAGAGTTATTAATCATCGTCCGTTCTTTCAGATATACATTCCAAAATCTAAAGGAGAGACTAACACAACCAAGAATTTTGAGCTTTTAGGAGTTGAGTTTAGTGATTTGGAGTTGACTTCAAAATTTATTCTCAGTCGGAATAAATTTTAAGCTTTTAGTAGTTTAGTTTTTAGGAAATTTTACAGTCGTTGAGTTTAAGCTTTTAGGAGTTAAGTTTAGTGCAAATAGAATGATGTGCATAAGACTTCACATTCACACTTGTAATGGGCTTCATCGGCTATAAAATCTCCTCCCAACTATCATATCTAACATCAGTCTGCTCACATAATGAAAAGATCAAGGATGTGAATCCTAAATCTGTAGTAATAGCAGAGACAGTTGAACTGGTAATAACTCCATAAATCACTCCTCCAATATCAATTGCCTTGGACAGCTGAATACAATAGTTCAAACTTGCTCTCTCTCGAGTCACTTCACTCAAATGATTTGTAGGCAGTAGACAAGTAGAAATAAAATAATGTCATGCCTTTACAGTGGCACCTAACTTTGAAATAGAGAAGTTTACTCTTCTCTCATTTGTAATCTTCCATAATCCTCTCCCAATAGTCAAAGATGAAATAATCTCATCTAGCTCCTCCTCAGTAGGACTATGGCTTGCATAAAAACACAAAGTACTCGCTGGCAAGTGATAAAACTGATTAATTACCTTAAGAGAAAATGGTATTATCTTCCCCCTCACTATGACTCCTTCCTCATCAGCCTCCGACAGATTAGTACAAAACTCTCGTACCACAAAAACCATGGCGACAGCAGAAAAATAACAGAACCACTCCCACTGGCGGCTAACAATCAACTCTTTAATAGCTCCTCCCAGACTTTGAAAACATCGCTCAGGAATTAATTTCCTTGAATGTAATGCATCGTTGTATCTATCCTGAGCTCTAGCACTAACAAATCTACTTGAATCAAATGGAGTTTTTCCATTGCTTCCCTTAATTCTTGGTGCCAGTTTCTATAAAAAATGTATAAAATTTCAAATAAATTTTGAAATCAACTCCAAATCACTAAACTCAACTCCTAAAAGCTTAAACTAGCAAATATAGGCTGGTGTTAGATATGATAGTCGGGAGGATATTTTACAGCCGATGAAGCCCATTACAAGTGTGAATGTGAAGTCTTATGCACATCATTCTATTTTTGGTTGAAAGGGTGGATTCTCCAGTAGTTCTGCTGCTTCTACTTCACGAGCTTCTGCTTCACATGCTTCTACATCATGGGGTTAGACTTCTAAATCCGATTCTCAGTCAGAGTTATTATAGATGATTTTAGATAACTTTAACTGCACTATGGATAAAGTGATAAATTTAGAGCAGTTTGCAGAGCATATGGATGGGTAAATGAAGAGACATAGTGATTATGAGGGTGAATTCAACTTAGCTATGGAAAAACTTATGAGAGGGAACCAGGATGTTGAATTTCCTCATTACCTTAGATATCCACCATATGAGCCTGCAGCTATTTAGCATAGTGATGATAGTGATGCAGAGGAGGGTGATGATTAGTTGGGATCTTTTGTTTTATTTTATGTATATAGTGTATGTGTTGTTATGAACTGTTTTTAGTGCAGTTGTTATGTACTTTTTGTTATGTTCTAGTGTGATTATTGAGACTGCTAGTTTTTTTTTTATGTTGGGACTGTTTTGTTTTGTACACCTACGACAATGTATTTGTATTTAGTTATTATGTGTGGTAGTAACTGTTTTAATTGTGTGTTGTATTATTTAGTGTTTGTTGAACTTAATTCTGGAATCTCAGGAAGGTTTAGAATTTAGATAACTTGCTACTTAAAGCTGAATCTTTAAAATTTTCAATTTTCTACGAGTTATATTTTTTTATTTATGTTGCAGTCATGTATATTTGTTAGTGTGTTTATTTGCTTTTATGATATACTCCACTGCATAGAGGTCTGATTAATCTCTGTATTTTAAGAAAATTAAAATTTGATCAATTAAATTTTTACTCCTATTTTTAATTTTTATACTGCATATTTAGGATATAAAAATTCCTGCAAACATGTTATAGTTAATTTTCATTCCTACTTATTTATATATGATGCTAAAATATTTTATTTCTATTAAAAATTTAAGTTTGGGGGGATGAAAAATTTTAAAGAAACTAAGAGTTTATTTGTTCCCAAATGTATTTCAAATAAATTTGATTTTGATTTGAAAAATAATTATGTATATGAAGTTATATTAGGGAAGTAAAATTTTGATTTTAGAAATGAGCAAGAAAATTTAGTTAAAATTCATAGTAATGAAGAAAAACTCAACGTTAAAATTTTTTTTAGTGTTGAAAATGCTAAGTATTGTGTAACTATCTTTAATAGGAAAAATTGTTTTTTTGAAAATTTAGAAATTTAGACTTTTTTATTTTTAAAACTTAAATTTATTTTTTTGAAATTAATTTTCAAAATTATTATTATATCTTTAAGTGAAAGAAAAATATCAACTCTTTCCTTTATGAAAAGAAGAGTGGAATTGAAAACCAATAAAGACATATCCAAATATAGTAATCCTTGCATGAAAAAAAAGAAAAAAAAAGGTGAGAAAAAGAAAAAGAAAAAAAAGGAAAAGGAAAAAAGAAAAAGAAAAAGGAAAAGGAAAGAAAAGAAAAAGTTGAAAAAGGGAGAGAAGCTTGAGGATTAGTGCCTAATCTAAAATTGGTTCCACATCTCATCTTTTTAAAGTACAAGACTTGAGAAACTCTTAAGCTTAAAGATATAATAAAGTGAATAAATTATGCTTAAAAATTTTTTTTAAGTGGAGATGATAAAATACCTAAACTCTATATTTGGAAAATCTACAATATTTCTAAATTAGATAGGAACTCATATTTTCATATTTCTTAACATTAAAAATTTCTAAACTTTAAGTTGGTCTCATTTACTAATATTTTTTCTAAATTAGACTACTATATTTCTACATTAAAATTTTAATAACTCCTAAAGAAACTCATATACATTATCTACTTATGTTAGTTTGTAAAGATTGAAATGTCACTTGATGACAAGTAACATCTTAAGTTTGAGAGATTTTGATACACCTAAAATATATAGTGTTTTTATACACATTTTTATACCTATTTTTGAGATATTACACTTTAATGAAAAATATTTGTGTATTTTTCTTGTATGTATAATCAAATGGATGAAAAATAGTAGAAGGAGTGAAAAAGGGTCAAATTTGGAGCAAAAATGAAGAAATGTCGAAAAATGAACTAGGGCGCCTTAACGCCCAGTCTGACGCCTAAGGGTCAGAGGCCCCACGCCTAAGCACCATGTACCCCACGCTTAAGCACCATAAGTAGTTAATTGATAATTTATTTAATTGGAGTGGATTTTTTAAGAGGTGTTTAAAGTAACCCTTGATAAAAATGTGGGAAATAGCCCATAGACATGAAAATTCATTCAATTTTCTTATGAGGAGGCAACTTTTAGAAGATTCATTGAATGGAGACACATTTTTGAAGAGACACCAAGGTACTCCTTGAATTTTTATAAGAAAAGACTTAAATTTTCTAGAGAAAGAGGCTAGCCATCCATCAAACTTTACAGCTCACCGCCGTCGCCACAGCTCATCGCCGCTACTGCCGCCAGCCACCTTTACTTTATGATATTTTATTTTGAGTTTTAGTTTGTATTGTGAGATAAGGAAGAGAATTCAAAGAAACTTCAAGACATTTGGTGAAGATAATTTGAGATAAATGTTTATCTTTGTGTCTACAATTGGTTTTAATTTAGATCTCTTATTTTTGTGCATGATTTCTACTTTTAAACTCATGTGTAGTTGTGTTTTCTCCATGAATTATGAGTTATTTTGTTTTTATTTTTCCTTAAAATGATAAGTGATTAGATATTTAAAAGGAAGTTGTGTGAAGTATTAGACTTCAATGTTGGAAGAATTTGTGATGATTTGAAACCTTGCACTTCATTTACTTCTTGATTTGGCCAATTAAGATGTTAAGACTTGTTGTGAGAACATGTATGATCCGAGATGGTATTATCTCAGTCAACAAATGGTTGGAATCACATATTGATTTCATGAATGAGAATATAGTTCATGGGGTTGAGTGCAAACAAATAGAAAAACATATTAAAAGGGTGTAGAATTAGAGGACTTTAGAGAGACAGGCTAAAGCCCCCAATTTGATTTATAGTTTTAGTTTTTGATATGAGATGTTAGCCTCTAGGTGGAGGGAGAAGAGAGAACTCTAGAGTGAGAGCTAGTATTTTCCCGGCCTAGCCTGTCTCCAAGGTTATTAAAATTGAAGATTAGCCAATGTGAAGAAAATTTCTATATTTATCACTGATTCATGATAAGAAAAAAGTTAATTTATTAATATTGCCTTCATCTTGCAAGTATTTTAGTTAAGTTAATTAGTTGTTTACTTTATTTTCAATTATAAAAAATTACAAAAAGAATCAAACTTTCATTCCTATTTTAGCATCTTAAGTTTAAGTAAGATAACATTGCTAAGTAAAGTTTGTTATCTAAAATTTGACCTCCCTGTGGGATCGATATTCGGGACTTAATCAGAAAGTTATATAATACTTGATAACGATACGTATACTTTCTTAGTATCCTATATTGAAATATTAAAACTGCATTCTTATTTACTTCATAGTGAGAGATTTACCTAGATTTTGCTTTGTATCAAGTTTTTGGCATTATTACAAATTAAGAATATCTATTAAGAAAACTAATCACATACATCGCATTTTACATCTATCTATATAGAAAATCGGGATCACATAACATACCATCAACGAAAGAAATTCATCCATGACACTAGATATTACTTCTAAGAAGTCCCATAGCTTTATAAAAAACCAAGAACAACATAGCATTCAGCAAACTGGTGCATGATGAGCTAAATTGGCGCCAAATGTGTCATTTGACAGAGAGTTGGTGCATGATGCGCCAGATTATGCGCCAAATGCCTCAGAGATGACTTTTTATGGATTAAGGAGGTTCAAGATAAATTTTGCACAAATTTTCAAAGGTACACTTGTTTTTAACACCCCTTGGAGTAATTCAATGCATCTAGACACTTTGGAATGTTCTTTTATGAAGGGATATGTCTCATTGATCAAGGGACATGTCTTTTGAATTCAAAAGTGTTGACTTTTGGACAGAATTTTTGGGGGGAATTTTGAATTATTTTTGGAGGGAGGCAGCGTTTGATGAAAGAGAGGGAAGTCTAGTTCTTAAATAGAGAGGAGTTTTGGGCGTGAGGTGTGTGGCGTGAAGAAGGAGAGTTAGAGAGAGAGAGAGAAAGTCAAGGGCTTTGAGATTTTCTTCAAGGATTGTAAGAGAAGAGGAAAGGTGAGAGATTTCTTCTTTATTGCACTTCTAAGAGTGAATTGAGAGTGCTTGTAAAGAGATAAAAGCATGGAGAGAATTTTTAGGAGTTCACTTGGGAAGGATTGTGAGATAAGTTGTCTTTTATTTTTTCTATTTTGTAAACTTATTTTTATATATGAAATCCTTATTTTTTCGTATCCTTCTCATGAATTCTGAGTAGTCTTCTTTATCCTTCTCTCTACTTTGAGATATGGTTTTGTGAAGAATTGATTTTGTTTTATATGATTTTAAATGTCAAAAATTTGTGATGATTTGAAGTCCGATCTTCATTTATTTTTCGATCTGTCCAATTCAAATGTTCAAATGTGTTGAGTAACATATGATCCAAAAGAGTTATAATTTCTACAAAATGGAGAGAATCACATTTGATTTCATGGTAGAGTATTTCATCCATGTAATTGAGTGCAAATGAATAAAAAATATACTTTTTTTATGCAGAATTGGAGATTTTAAGGCGACAGATTAAAATCCCTAATTTAGTCCTGTTGATTGGAAACTAATGCGAGATTGTTAGCCCTTAGGGGAGGGAGTAGTGGGAGCTCTGGAGTGATAGCCAGTATCCTCCCAGCCTAACCACCAAATTAGGGTGCAAACTCTAGATTAGTCAATGTTCTTTGTGCACTCGGAAGAGGGTAAATAATATGATTGCTCCAATTTAGCACTAAACAGTATATATATATTTTTTCAAATGATTTTAATTTCTTCACAATATATTTACTCATTTTAAAGGGGAAGGATGATTTCTTAAATTTCAACTTTCCTTCACAACATCTTAGTTTTAATGTTTGTAAATTTACTTTTGAAAGTTTAGAATTTAGATTAGTTAACTTTGTCTTACAACTGCATTTTAATTAGCATTCACTTGTTACTTAGTATTCAAACTTCACACATTACCTTTTGTAATTTTTATATTTTACCTTACATTATAATCTTAAGAACTTATTTACAAGAATTTTGAAGTTCCCTATAGGATCGATATCTAGGACTCCATTAGAGTCTTTTATTACTTGAGCGATACATATACTTGCATTATTTTTAAAGAGGATTTGACAGTTTAAAGACTTTTAAAAGATAAAACTATTTTAACTGAAGTTATATTGTTGGGTTTAACTTGCATATTTGCTATTGTATCTGTCGTGTGTATTTTGTAATGTTGAAAAATATTTAGAAAACTAACACACTAAATCCACCTAATCAATTTTTTTGCGCAATTGCCGGGAAAGTAACGGAAAGTAGTAGTAAGTTATTTTATAATTTAAAGTATTCTTATTTTAAAAATAAAAAAAGAGTGTTTGTAGTTTAATTTGAATATTTTCTTATTTAAGTGTGTTTACATATTTTAAATTACTTGTAGTGTTTTTTTATGCGTAGTGTAAGATCTAAAAATTTAGTACCTTATGATTGTGAGTTAGAAAGAACAATTAGAAAAATTCAAAAACAACAAAAAGAGATAGACCATATTAGCAAAATGGCTTGAAATTTGAGTAATGTTAGAAATGAAAATGAACGTCATCAGAGACCATTAAGAAATTATGCTAATCCTACAGCAGATGAGATTAATTTAAGTATATAAAACCTTGCTATAGTTGCCAATTCATTTGAGCTTAAAACTTCTATTATCCAAATGGTTCAAAACAATCAGTTTGGGGAAACACCAACTGAATCTCCTAAGTTACACCTTGTTAGTTTTCTAGAATTGTGTGCTACATTTAACTATGATGGAGCGTTGAATGATGCCGTTAGACTTAGACTTTTTGCTTTTTTTAATAAGGGATAAAGCTAAGATGTGGTTAAACTCGTTAGCACTTGGATTTATCAGAACTTGGGGAGATTTATCACAAATTTTTTTTCTAAATATTTCCCACCTTTAAAAACTGCTAAGCTTAGAAAAGATATTATATCTTATTGTCATTTTGAAGGGGAATCAGTTTATCAAGCATGGGAAATATTTAAAGATGTCCTTTGAAAGTGTCCACACCATGCATTACCAGATTTGTTAATAGTTCAAACTTTTTATAATGGATTGATTGGATCTCTTAGATCGATAATTAATATTGATACTGGTGGATCATTATTGTCAAAACTATTCGATGAAGCATGTTCTTTAATTGAAGAGATGACTACTAATAATTTTTAATGGCCCTCTGAAAGGGTATATCCAAAAAGAGTAGCCAGTATTCATGATTCTGATGCAATATTTATGTTAACTGCACAAATAGCTAATATATCAAAGAAGATAGATCAATATGGAATGAATTATTCTAAGACATCACTTGTGCTTGAGGAAAATTTATTGGGACAAATAATAGAATCTCAATTTTCTTATGAGACCTAAATGCAATAAATAATAATTATAATAGTCCTTATTCCAATTATTATAATCCCAGTTGGAAGAATCATCCAAATTTTTGGTTGAGTAACAATAATTCTAATACTGCAAATCTACAAAAGGGAAAACAACACTGTGAACCCATTATGAAACTCCAACAATCAAGAAAATCCAACTTATAAACCTTATTACCTTCCTGGTTCTAATAATTTGCAGAGTAAGGAGAAAAAATTCTCAATAGAAGAATTGATATTGCAAATGGGAAATTAATTACAAAGTCAAGGAGCAGCATATAGAAACATGAAAAATCAATTGGGATGTATTGCCACCGCCCTTAGCAATAGACCTCCAAAAACGTTGCTTAGTAATGTTGAAGTAAATCCTAAAGATTAGAACAAAGAGCAAATTATGGCTATTCAAATTAAAAGTGGAAAAGAATTAGAAAATAAAGTTCAATATGAAATGGAAGTTGAAGTTGAAAAAGATGAGGTGAACAATGAAAAATCTAGTGAAGACTTTCATTTTGAGTCAGAATGTCTTATTAAACCAATGAAAATCACTGTAGAAAGACCACCACCTCCATTTCCTCAAATATTGAGGCAAAAAATAGAGATAACCAATTTTCAAAATTTTTAGAAATATTGAGGAAATTAATTATAAACATTCTATTTGTGAAGCATTGGAACAAATGCCAAACTATGTAAAGTTCATGAAGGATATACTTAAAAAGAAAAGGAAGTTTGTAGATAACGAGACTGTTGCACTCAATGAAGAGTGTAGCGCTATAATTCAGAAAAAGCTTCATGAAAAATTGAATGATCCTGGAAGTTTTACAAGTCCTTGTGCTATTGGCGAAAGATTATTTGGAAAAGCTTTATGTGATTTAGGAGTCATTATTAATCTTATGTCGTTATTAAGTTTTACAAGGTTAGGCTTAAGAGATGTTTCACCTACAACTGTAACTCTTCAGTTAGTTGATCATTTGATTACCTATCCAAAAGAAGTTGTTTTGGTAAAAGTTGATAAATTTTTCTTTCCTGTGGACTTTATTGTATTAGATATAGAGAAAGATAAAGAAATTCTTATCATTTTAGTAAGAGCATTCCTTGACACTAGAAGAGTTTTGATAGATGCGTAAAACGGAGAACTAATTATGAAAATTTGTGATCAAAAGGCTACATTTAATATTGTAAAATCAATGAGAAACCCTACGAAAGAGCAAGAGAATGAATACTTCAGAATGGATATTAATGAATATCTAAGCCATGAATATTTCAAAAAGACATTTGAAAGAATTTGAGAGGGAATATATGGAATATCAAAATAAGAATAAAATTCAACAAGAATTGATGGAAGTGAGTAAAGAAGATTAGACTTATGATCCTGAAAAATTTGAAATGCAAGATCCTACAGAAAGTAATAAGAATTTGATTTCATCTTTTAAGAAACCTCTTGAACTAGAACTGAAAACACTTCCTACACATTTGAAGTATGCATTCTTAAGAGATTTATCTACATGAACTATTATGGTATCCTTAGAATTAACTGATGAGCAAGAAAAACAATTGTTGGAAACTTTAAGAAGATATAATAAAGTCGTTGGATGGACATTATCTGATATTAAAGGAATCATTCCTTCAATTTGTATGCATAGGATTTTAGTAGAAGATCACCATGAACCAAGAGCTGATCCATAAAGGAGATTAAATCTTGTGATGAAAGAAGTTGTGAAGAAAAAAATTTAAAAAGATTAGATGTTAGAATAATATATCCTATTTCAGACAGTGCTTGTGTAAGTAAAATTCACTATGTTCCAAAGAAAGAAGGTGTGACTGTCGTGACAAATGAAAATAATGAATTATTACCAATAAGACAAGTTACTGGATCATGAATCTGTATAGACTATAGAAAATTAAATTCTATCATCAAGAAGGATCATTTTCTCTTCCCCTTTTTCGACCAGATACTGGATAGGCAGGTTGGGAACATATATTTTGTTTTCTAGATGTATGTGCCAGTTATCATTAAATACATATAGCTCCAGAGGATCAGGAGAAAATAACATTTACTTGTTCTTATGGAAGTTTTTCTTTTCGGCGAATGCCCTTTGGATTATGTAATGCACCTACAAAATTTCAAAGATGTATGGTGTGAATTTTCAGTGATTTAATTGAAAAAGAGATTGAAGCCTTTATGGATGATTTTTTGTGTTTGAAACTTCATTTGAAATATGTCTAAATTATTTAGAGAAATTTATTAAACAATGTGGAAAGACTAATCTCGTATTGAACTGGGAAAAATTTCAATTTGAGGTTGTAGGAGGAATTGTGCTTGGGCACAAAATACAAGAAAATGACATGAAAGTAGAGCCTACAAAAATTCAGGTTATATCAAACTTACCTCCACCTACTAATGTAAGAGGAGTTAGGAGTTTTTTAGGACATGTTGAATTTTACAGGTGATATAATAAAGATTTTTAAGAAATTACTAAACTTTTATGCCAACTTCTGGAAAAACATATAAAATTTGATTTCAACCAAGGTTGCCTTAAAGAATTTGAAACTTTAATGGAAAAATTGATCACCGCTTCTATAATTATTTCATCATATTGGGAGAAACCTTTTGAATTAATGTGTGATGCTAGTGATCATGCAATTGGAGCTGTATATTAGGGCAGAGATATGATAAGATTTTCAAAGTTATATACTATTCTAGTAGGACTCTTAATGATGCTCAGATTAACTACACCACTACTAAAAAAGAGTTAATTAAGCTTAGGTCATATCTGATTGGAACTAAAAATTTTGTGCATACTGACCACTCAGTTATTAAATATTTGATGCAAAAGAAGGATGTGAAACCAAGATTAATTAGATGGGTACTACTGATGCAAGAGTTTCATTTTGCAATAGTTGATAGGAAAGGGATTGGTAATGAAATTATTGATCAACTATCTAGGCTATAACAGGAAGAAATACTTGACATGGAAAAGGAAATTAATGAAAATTTTCCTGATGAACAACTTTATGCGGTAAAAGAATGGGAAATACCTTGGTATGCTGATCTTGTAAATTATAACATTAGTGGTATTTTACCATATGAATTAACAAAGCAATAGAAAAAGAAATTCATTAATGATGCAAAGTATTATTTTTGGGATGACTCTTATTTATATAAACATTGCAAAGATTTAGTAACGAAACGATGTGTGCCTTACATTAAAATTCAGCAAATTATTCAAAATTGTCATGATTCTGAATTTGGAGGACATTTTGGGAATGATAGAACTATTCATAAAATTTTGCAATCTAGATTTTATTGACCTACTTCATTTAGAGATGTTTATATATATATATATATATATATATATATATATATATATATA
>JXCR01120267.1:56703-75512 GCA_002079205.1 Phalaenopsis hybrid cultivar | reverse complement strand
TATATATATATATATATATTTGCAAAAGGGAGCATCTAGTGGCTCTTTACATGTTAGAGTAAGAAGCTATTACAAGATCCAAACTATTAGAGGCAAAGTTGATTCAATACAGGAATCAACCAACCTCCTAAAAAAAGGACAGATAACACGACAAAGGAGCAAAGAGTAAGCTTGAAAAACCACCAAGAGTACCTTCATCAAAAATTGAAAAAGATGAACTTCAGTTGGAACAAAAAAACTGTCTCCCTAGATCATGACTTGCAATTCATAAATATGGGATCTCTAGCATGTCTGCCTGTAGATGCCCCCCACTCCATCCTCAGTTTAGGCATGGCATCTTTAAATTTGACATTGTTTCTCTCCATCCATATAAGCCAAATAGTAATTAGAGGTATAACAGGAAAATGCCAAAGTTGCTTACCTTTAATGTTCAGGTGTTTCAACAGTCAGTCTCACACGTCTAATAAAAGAGAGAGAAGAGATTTCTCCCCTTATCAATAAAGCAAGCTCTGGAGGAGGAATCACATCCATCTTTGGTACCATAGACATTGCTCCTTGATGAGCTAGCCAATTAGCACACCCGTTGCCTTCCCTTAAAATATGATTCGAAATAATCTGGATATTATGAGTGGTTTTGATGTAAGAAATTTGCTTGAAAAGAGAGATCAAGAACCAAGGTGGGGAAAGGTTATCCATTAGCAATTGTACCAGCCAAGAAGAGTCTAGTTCCACTATGAGCAGGATCCAACCCATGATAGCAGCAGTTCTAATTGCCCAGACAACAGCTAAAGCTTCAACATGTAAAGCATTAATGGCTTCAATAGGTGACTGAAAATACATGAGGCATTCCCCAACATGGTTTCTGAAAATCCCCCCAATGTCAGTATTGTTCCTCTTAAAACTACTATTAGTGTTGATCTTTATCCAAGGGTATGAAGGTTTCCTCCAATGGATCAGAATAAAGTTTAATTTGGCATAATGAGAACTCTTGGAATTTCTTAAGTGAGACCACTCATAATCTTTAACATTGTAGCCCATGAAATTGTTTATCTTAAAGATGTAGGCCTGATAGTTGATACTAATTTTGACTGCACTAGTTTCACCACCCTCATATTTGTTGTTATTCCTTTACATCTAGATCAACCAAGAAAAAATTAAAGGAATTATTTTGGCATGATTATCTTTCCAGGTTCTCCAACAGTCAATAAAATTATCAAATTCCAGTAGATGAGAGGGGAGATTGAGTTTTGAAGCAACCTGCAACCAGTCATCTTTAGCAATAGGACAGAAGAAAAATAAATGAGTAAAGGATTCCTCATGTTGGCAGCATAGACTACATTTTGATGGGCCTTTTAAACCCTTAAGTTTGAGGATATCATCAGTAGGAATAATGTTGTGGAAACATCTCCAAGCAAAGAATGACATAGATGGACTAAGATATTTCACCCACATGGCTTTACCCCAAGCCTTTGAAGGCCATGTATGTAAGTTATAATAAACATACTTGGTGAGTGAAATATGAGGAGGATTTTTTGTCATAATTCTGTCAGGATGATGTGGAGTAATGGGTGTCTTGGTAATTTGATGCATCTATTTTGGAGTCACAAGAGAGGCCAACATATCTTTATTCCAGTGCTGACCAGTTCAACAAAGCTGAATTGGAAGGCTAAAGGAGTAAATAAGACTGATAGGTGGATTTAGCTTACCATCAAGTAACCAATTGTCTAACCAAAAACCATTTTTGCCTTACCCAACATCCCAAATAAATAAATCTTCAGCAACATTTCTGATTTGGAGAAGTTCAGACCAAATTCTAGAATGCCCAGGTTCCTTCAAAATGTTTATTGGATGGGAGTGTTTGCAATACTTCATCATCATATAATTAGCCTATAAAGATTTCTGCTCTCTGAACTTGATCCAAAGTTTGCAATAGAAAATGTCATGTAGTTGTTGGAAGGATTTCATACCAAGTCCACCAGCAGAAAGAGGGAGATAAAGTTTATCCCATCTAAACCAATGAGACTGTTTATGTTTCCCTTCCCACAGAAACTTGTTCAACATCACCTCCAAAGTCCTCTGGGTACTCTTTTTCATTTTCAGCATTTGCATGATGTACATAGGGAAGGAGGAGAGAATACATTTAACTAAAGTCAATCTTCCCCCCTGTGACAAATAAGCATTAGTCCAACAAGAGATCTGTTTAGAAACTTTAGAGACTACCTCATCAAATTGGGTTTGCTTCTTCCTGCCCTAGATTAACTGTACCCTAAGATAAAGTAATGGACTGACAACCGATTTGAATCTTGTGTAGTATTTAACCTAATTCTTGTTAGCAGCAGGAATCTGTTTGCTAAAGATAAGTTGGCATTTGTTAGAATTCAAGGAAAGACCAGAGATTTGCTGAAAGAGATTGAACAGACTGAACACCTTCTTCACTGCAGGTTTGGAAGCATTAGAGAATAAAATAGTATCATCTGCATAACTTAAATGGCTTATTGAAAAGTTAGCTTTACTTGCAAATCTAAGGTATTCCTTTACAGAGAATTGCTTATTAAGAAGCCTAGAAAGATAATCCATTGCTAATATGAAGATTTATGGAGAGAGGGGGTCCCCTTGTTTAATTCCTCTAGAAGCTTGAAACCGCCCTTGAGAATTACCATTCAGCAGGATGGTGTAGGAAATGTTTTGAAGCCATCTTTGGATCAGCTGACAGAAAGAATCTTTGAAACCTTTTGCTTTGATTGCAGTGGATTATGTTTCAAAATGGATTGAAGCAATCATTTTATCTCGATGTGATGCCCAAAGTGTTTCAAAATTTTTAATTAAAAATATTTTTACAAGATATGAAATGCCTAGAGTAATCATTACCAATGGAGAATCTCATTTTAGAAATGCAACAATTTCAAGATTGGTAGAAAAATATAGTATAATACATAAAATTGCAAATTTTTATCATCCCCAAACTAGTGGTTTAACAGAAGTATCTAACTGTGAGAATAAAAGAATTATCAATAAAGGTATAAATCCTACTAAAATGGATTGGCATGTTAGATTAGATACTACATAATGGGCATACATGAAGCTTATAAGACATATATATGTATGTCCCCTTATTGATTAATTTTTTAGAAGACTTGTCACTTGCCGGTAGAATTGGAGCATAAAGCTTATTGGGCTATAAAGGAATTCAATTTCTACTTGAAAGAAGCTGGTGAAAAAAGATTATTGCAATTGAATGAGCTTGAAGAAATTAGGAATGAATCTTACGATAATGCTATGGTTTATAAGGAAAGAATGAAAGAATGGCTTGATCGAAAGATAATAAAAAATGAATTTAAACTTTGATAAGAAGTTTTGTTATACAATACAAGACTGAAATTATTTCCTAGAAAACTGAAGTCTAGGTGGAAAGAGTCATTCAAAGTTGTAAAAGTCTATCCCTATGAAGCTGTTAGGATTGAAGATCCTAAAACTAGTACAATATTTAAAGTAAATGGGCACATATTGAAACCATATTTTGATGGTCAAAGACCAATTTTTAAAGAGATTATAATGTTGGGTCAACCGGAATAAAGACTGAGAATGTCCGACTGACAAAATTAAACTAAGTGCTTTGTGGGGGGCAACCCATACTTATTGTTGTTTAATTTAATTTTAAGTTTTTTTTAGAGTAATTTATGTATATTTATAATTGTGTTTTCATAGAGTCTGTGTATTTGAGAAAATAATTTAAAAACATCTTCATTTACCTAATTTTATGGACGAATTGAGAATTTTAGATTGTAATAAAAAATGCAAATTTTGGAATTGGTGCATAATGCACCAGATTAGCACATGATGCACCAAATTCCAGAGAGCTGGCGCATGATGCTCCAAAATTGGCGCATGTTGCGCCGCAGTAATGAAAATGACTTAAAATGTTTCAAAAGGTAGTTTTTGGCAATTTTTGGTGGGTTCTTCTTATTATAACTCCCAAAAACTGATTCCAAAGTGCATTTTAGGGGGAAAAAGAGGGAGGAGTCATTAGATTTCAATTTCAATGGCATCCCACTCTAAAAATTTTGCTAGATTTGGATTTTCAACCAGAGAAAGTTTGTCAGTTTTGATGCTCAGAAGTTGTATGATCGTGTTCTAGTAAAGAAGAGGCTAATCAAAGAAAGAGAGTATGTGAATTGAGGATTCAAGACATCGAGTACTCGAGTTGAAGAGATTATTGCACAGAGATGTTGGGAAGTGCTTTGTTACATTACAGTCGTCGTAGTCATCTTTGTGATGAAAGATTTTTATACAAATCTACATGGACTCAACCAAGGAATTGTCCATGTATGAGGCAAGTTTGTGCAATTCACTCCTTCAAGAATAAACGAGATGTTTATGATGGAAAATGTGTCTATCTACAACTGCAGGAAATTTACCCCTATGAGAGATAATATGAGTGAACTCTATTGGTACCTTACGGATGAAGATGTGAATTGGGAGGCTAGACATGCTGAAAATATAACTTTTTTGTCATTATTGTAATTACTACATACTATGAAAATTAGTAAGTTAACTAAGGAGAGTGCCATTCTGAAATCCTGTATTCAAACTGGAAAACCTATTGATATTTGAGCAATTATTGTGAAATTGGTTTTGGTTTTGATTGTGAATGGATCTGCAACCGGACTTGGACATCCATCCACTATTTTCCTACTCTACAGTCTATCACAAGTACCTTATGAGAGTTAGGAAAAAGTACTTCTTCCTTGGAAGCCGATGGACCCTAAAGTCTATTATAACTATATAGGAATGGGAGATGAGAATGAGATGAATGTACTGATGGATCAAGCATCCCAGAATTCATCTCCTATTCAGCCTTACTTCAGTTCTAATGCACTTTTAAAAAGGATCAAGAAGATAGAAAAGAGGTGCAGAATCTTATGCATGCAATTGGGAATATTTTTGAAATGTTGGATCACTTGGATTGGAGACTTAAAGAACATTTTGAGCATACCGATCGTATTGAATATGGTTTGGTATGTATGTTCAAGAAACATGCTTGGATTAGGGATTCAACTGATGAATTTCCTTATCAACCCTTCTACAAATTTTATGTGCACTACCAATCTATGGGATATATCTAGGAGGATGAGAGTGAAAAAGATATTTGAACTTGATCTATGCACAGAATGTTTTGTTTAATATTGCTTTCTTTAGTTGTTTGTTGTGTTGAATTGCATTTACTTTTATTGTTGAACTATGTCAATGTTTGTGTTTGGTATCTTAATATTTAGACTTTAGTGTTATGATGTTTTGGTTTTCTATAAACACTGAAATAGATGTTTGTTGGCTTGAAAAATGTTAGTTTACAATAGCTCAAATTTTATATATAAAAGTGAGTTTTGTGTTGTTTATGAAAGATTGATGTTAGTGTAATGTTTAATTATGATTATAAAGGTTCATTTGAGTTAATTAGAGATAGAAATAAAGCGGTATGGAGCAGATTTTTATAGAAAATATAATCTGGAAAAATTAAGGTGTTGGGGCAAGAAGCGCCAGATTGGCGCATGATGTGTCAGTTTACAGAGAGTTGGCGCATGATGTTTCAAAATCTCAAAAATGCCAGATTGCTTAAAAAACCACAAAATCATATATTAAAACTCCATTTTTACTGTTTGGGTTGTCTCCTACCTCTAACCTTGACCTAGGGCTTCACATTGGGTGTGATATAGAAGATTTCAAAGGCTAAAAATCATAGATTTCATCTTCTCTCAGTAAGAGCTTCACTTTAACTTAGAAATTTTTTATTTTCACCATGGATTTTTCCTACAATATGGAAAATCCAAAAGTTGGGATTTTTTTATGATAAAGATTGAAGAAAACTCATGGTGAAAATTTTCATACCAAATAATCTTACTTGGGGAGTTAATTTTTTATTTTAAAATTTATTTGGATTTTGGTAGATTTTCAAATGGCACCAAGAGTGAAGAGAGGAAGGTTAAATTATTTTGATGCACAAAGATTTTTTAATTTTAAGGCCTAACACAATTATAACACTTAAATAGAATCAAGAAGATTGATCCAGGAACGGACATTTGCTAACTCAGGTGGCGAGATCGAGAGCTTGATTCCTACCATAAATTGGGAATGGTTTTTGCTAGTTCACTGCAGTAGCGATTGTTCCAATGATTTGGGGGTTTTAGGCCAACTTGAGATTCACTGATGACAATCACATTCTCGTGAGAGGTAAGCAAGTTGAATTTACTGAAGAAAGAATCAATGCTTTTTATGGGCTGAGGAATGTATTTTTTTATGAGTATGTTGCATTCATGATGATTGGTTCATCACTGGATGAAGTATTTACCTTTCTAACTGATGGAAAATGAGAATGGAGGATTAAAAATAAGAAGATAGTTAACTTCTCCACTTCCATGTTGACTAGTCAGTCAAAGGTATGAAACCACTTCATTTCTGCTAGATTACTACCAACAAATCATCTGGCCGATATAACAAAGGATAGAGCTATATTGAACTATTACATTCATTACATAAAAGCAATAGATGTTAGTGCTCTTATAGTTCACCATGCACAGAGTATAGATAAGAGCTTTACAGCTAGTGGTTTGGGTTACCCTGCCCTGATTTTCACTCTTTGTGAGCAATCAGTAGTAGAGTCGCATAGAAATAAGGAAAGGTTACAACTACAAAATCCTATTGGGAAGCATATGATTCAGAAAGTTGAATCATTTGTTGAAGAAGCGATAGACCCTCTACATCAGCTGCAGAAGCATCTACTTCTCGTCCTACATCACTAGAAAACATTATGGACCAACTCATAATTCAAACATTGGATATAGTAAATATTCAGAATCAGATTAGAGAGATTGGAGCAAGAAATAATTAAAATGATGAGTATCAATAGAGGAGAGTTCAACATGATATAAACTTTGAGGATGCTATGCTGAGATATCTTAGGGTGAATATAATGTGGAATTTACCCTTTATGCTCCTATTCATGATGATGAAGAAGAAGAAGAAGAAGAAGAAGAAGAAGAAGAAGATGATGATGATGATGAGGAAGGCGACAAAGATTCATATTTTCTATAGTTAGTTTATTTGTTTCGCTATTTGTTTCTTTATTCGTATGTTATTTGGATGTTATTTGGTTGACAGTTGAAACTGTAGCAGCCAAAACTTTTATTTTAAGTCGTGGATTTAAAATGGTAATAGCAATTGTAGATTTTTACTTTTCTAGAATTTTTAGTATTTTTAGTTTTTGTTTCTATTTTTAATTTTTAGCAAATTCTTTAGAACATATTATGTCTCATTTAATGCCTTAAAGCCTGTATGTATTTTTAAAGTTAGTACCTGCAGTATACCAGAGCGAAGTCTCATAATCAGAAATCCTCTACAGGTTAGTTTTTATTTTCATGTGTTTACTGTTTCCTTCGCCAACTAAATTTTGTGATAAAACATTTTTAAAATATTTAAAAAATTAAATTTGGGGGGAAGAAAATTTTCTTCTAAAAAGAAGTAAACTCAATTTTATTTGTCCTTAAGTAACAATATTTTTAAAATTAGTTTAACATGACATGAGATATTAAGATTAAACTTTAAATGACTATACTTACGATTATGAATATTATGAAAAATTTAGGTAAAAGTTTTTAATAATGAAGGTCAATTTAAAGATATTTGGTATGATAAGATAAGACTAAGTTTTTAATAATAATGAAGGTCAATTTTTAAGTTAAAGATATTTGGTATGAAAAGATAAGACTATGTTTTCCTATTTAAAGTAAATGAAATTGTATTTTTGAAGTATTAAGAATTTTAGAGTTTCATGTAAGAAGAAAAGAATGAGACTTTATGAAAATCATAAACTAATATGAATTTATAAAGTGAAGAATGGTAAAGAGTTTTGACTTTAAGAAGAGGAATGTGAAGTTCAAAACTATTAAATAATTTCTAGATATAGTAATCCTCACTTGAAAAGGAAAAAGAAAAGAAAGAACTGAAAATATCCTAAAAAAGGAAAAGAAAAGAAAAATAAGTTAGGAGAAGCTTGAGGAGATGCCTAATCAAAAATTGGCTTCACTTGAATCAACTTAAGGAAAAAGATTTATTACATTTTCTAAACTTATATTGGATTATTAGTAGCATTATTAGTAAAGTTTTTCTGAAGTTCTTGTCGCCGCCCAGAACTCATCACTCAAGGCCGTTGCCAATTCTCTCATCATTTTCGTAAGGTGGGTCTTTTGGTTGAAAAGAGTCGCCACTCTGTTTATCTATTTTTATTTCCCTAATCTCCAGTTAAGTTATTCTTATGAATCATGTCAAGGATTTCAAGATTTTAAGAAACCAGGAGAAGGAAGGAAAGGGCTAACAATAGAAAGCATGAGAAATGAAATGTCTTCATTGTGGTAGTCATTATAGAGAAATGATTTCTCATATAACGAAAACCACATGAAAAATAAATAGCCAGAGATTTTAGGTGTATCACATATTTTGAGTTCTTAATTCTTATATATGAGGAAGCTCCTATAGTTAATTACATCTTAGACAGTTAAAACAGTCTAAGAAAACTTCTGATTCTCGTCAACACTCGTTTGGTCAGCCCCATATGTCACTAAAGGCTAGTGTCCAAGCCTAAAAAAAACTAGGGTAGAATATGTAATTTTTAGTTTTACAATTTTGACCCTTGAGATGAAATGTCATTTTTAAATTAGTGAATGGTTAAAAATTTGTCAATTTAGAGTTAAAAAATGTCACTCTAAGTTTTCTAACCATTTTTTATTTTAATTTCCATTTTCTACAATTTTTATAATTATTTTATAGATAATTACAAAAGTATGATAGAAATTGAGAAATTGAGTCATAGGTAGTATTTTTTGCCTTCGAAAAATCAGAGAAAGTTTCTAAGGGCTTAAAGATAATTCCCTAAAATTTTCAGAATTTTTGAAATTATAAATAATTTTTAATAATTAAATTACTCCATAGAGTAATAAATTAATTACAAATTAAATATAATTAATTAAATTTTGATTTTATGTCCAAAATATTCTACTCACTGTCTTGATTTCAAAAGTAATTTTATTTAATTTCTATGATTTTTTTTTGTAAAAAGTTTTGAATTTTTGAAAATTTGGACATTTTCTGTAATTTTGAATTTCCTAAAAAAAATTCCACGCGTCCACTGACTCATTCCTCAGATGCTCCGAATCTAACGTGGTACGCTTTTATTTGCTAGTGTTTTACACATGGAAGCCACTTGGCCCATGGTTTGAATTGTTTTGGATGGACAATTCTGCAATTCAACCCCATCCGTGCCGTCCATTTCCAATACACGGAAATGGATGGCATCGATTCATCATCCTAAAGGGAGATGAACTGAAAAGTGTGCATTTATTTGGCTCAAGATTTCTCTAGATCTTTGACCAAATACAATTATTTCTACTTATAGTGGATCATCTCCTTTAGAAGAAGACAACCATACAGTTGTTTCGTCATGAATTAATAGTTCTTTTCACAAAGGGTGAAAATCGAGCCAAAATTAGGTTTTTAGTCCATACATTGGCCACAGTCAATGAAACTTTGATGTAATTGGTTTTGGAGCTTTGTATAGAGGTTCAATGAAAAGGCGTAATCAGTTTCATTGAATTATAGGATAGAGGCTATGAGAGAGGCTAATTTCAATTGGAAACTTCTCTGTAAGGCTCAAGGATGGATTTGGAACTGTCAATTTGGGATTTTAGAATGTTAGATGTCAATTTGAAAAACTGTCCTGATTTTCAGATTCAAGATTGAGCTTCTACAGTTGATTATAGAGGCTCGATCTAGGGGGGTTTTTTTGCTTTAGGCATAGGCAACAATTTTGGTCTTGGAAGTTTTGGGGATTGGATAGTGTATGGATGTCTTTTTCCTTTTTCTTCTTATGGAAGCTCACGACCAGATCTTTTTATGTCCAGTAATGGTGGCTGCATGGTTCAGGTCTTTGCAGGGAAGGTAGCTCTTTTCCTTAGAATGATCTAAGGATAAATTCTAGGGGTAATTAATGCATGGATAGAGATCTCCATCAATTATGCTTAGGAACTCTCATTTAGGTTTAAATTTGAGCTTCTAATTTGGCTACCTCCCATTGGCAAGCTTGGGTGGTGTGAATGGCGCTTAATTAGCCAGATAGAGCCTTCACCAAATGAATTTCATGGGTAAATTATTAATGTTGAGGAATGGATGACACATACTCTTCCTCATCATCCTTTATCATTTTAAGCTCTTGATTACCTTAATCATCGGAACTATGAGGCTTATATAAGTCTCTTCTTCATTGGAGGATGAGGGAGGAGTAGGATGAGCTCACCATTGTCTCATTTTATCAATATATGAAAGAGTGACACCTCTTTTCTTTCTCATGATGGCTTCATGACTTAGTCAAAAAAAGGTAGCCTATGCGTTAATTAACATGTCAACCTTGTCATGGAAGGTTTCGTGGGTCATGGGTAGCCCATTATCAATTTGTCATGTGATGGATTTTAGGGTTTAAGTGAAAATGCTGTGCCATAGATTTGTCTTGCCATGTGTTTTAAATCAATATTTTACACTTAACCCTAGGTCTAGTAATATTTAATTTTACTCTTTAATTAATTAAATAAATAAATAATTAGGAATAAAATAATTTGATGAAAAGACCAAATTTTTATCAAAATGGTAATGTTGACAAAGTTTGACCAATGTTGACCAAAGTTGACCAAGGTTGACCAATTCTAGTCTAGGGTTGACTAATGTGACTTACCTAACCCTATCATGGTTGGGTTAGTCATAGGGTCCATGTGTTGGTGATATGACTTGGGTTTGAGGAAGGTTGACCTAATGGTCAAATTGACCATATGTTGTTGTCTTGACCATATGGTGGTCATTTGGGTCTATGGATGTTTATATGGTCAATGTGGTGACCATGTGATTCAATTTAGTTGTTTCGACCATTAGTTGGTCAATGGTGTCTATAGTTGACCAAATGTTCAAGTTTGACCATTTTAGTGTTTGGAAATGATCCAGTTTGATCAATTTAGGTTTTGGACTAATCCAATGGTCCAATTTAACCAAAATTGCCAGTTTGACAAAAATTGACCAGTTTGATCAAAATTGATCATCTGGGTCAAAGTTGACCGATTGGATCAACTACATGTCAATGTTGACTTTATGGTCAACGTAATGACCATTACATCAAGATTTGACCAGATTTGGGTTTGTCACCACTGGTCTGATAAATTTAAAATGTTGTCATTGTTGAGATCCAAAAAGAGTATTTTGAGAGTTAATTCAATTTTTAGGGTTTTAGTGACCCTATATATGTTCAAAGCGGTCAATGCTGTTAAACCTTTTGTCTTAATGATCATAGTGATCATTTTCAAGTCTTTTAAAGATGTCTGAGGATCTTGAGTCATACAATTACTCAAGCTATGTTTGGCCTATAAGTGTAATGTTAGGACCTTCACAAAAAGTGAGGTTAACAGTCTTTTTTCATGTAAATATTCTAAATATCCTTGATATAACAAATTGCAATTGTTCTTGAAATAAATAGATATTCATAAATCTTAAAATTGATAACTAAGTACTCTTAGACTTACAATTTGAATCTAAGTTATTAAAGATTTTTCTTTAATTTTACTATTTTATTTTGTTGAACTAAAGTATAAAAGTTATAAGTTAGTCTCTATCCTAATTCATATGCTTTTATGTTGTAAAAGTGTCACTTAAGGATAAGTAACATTTAAATTTGGGGGATTTTGATACAATAAAATAATTTGTTGTTTTAAGTATATATTTTATGCTTATTTTTGGAGATATTTCACTTTAAAGAAAGATATTTTCATGTTTTTGTTGCAGGTATATCAATTTTTGACATTTTGAGCAAAAGTTGCAAAAAGAATGAAACTTGGTGCCAAAATAGCAAAGTTTCAAATTGTGGCGCATGATGCGCTAGATTGGCGCCAGATGTGCCGAAGTGGCATCAGATGCACCAAAACCTAGAACAACACAGTCTTCAACAAACTGATGCATGATGCGCCAGGTTGGCACCAGAGGCGCCATTTGATAGAGAGCAGGTGCATGATGCGCCATATTTGGACATATATAGAGTCACTAAAACCCTACAAATTGAAGCATATAATGGATTGGTTGGATCTCTTAAATCGATAATTGATGTTGCTGCTGGTGGATCATTAATTTCAAAATCATTCAATGAAGCATATTCTTTAATTAAAGAGATAACTACTAATAATTTTCAATGACCCTCTGAAAGGGTAAATCCAAAAAGAGTAGCCAGTATTCATGATTTTGATGTAATGTCTATGTTAGATACACAAATAGCTGCTATATCGAAGAAGATAGATCAATATGGAATGAATTATTCTCAGACATCACCTGTGCTTGAGGAAAATTCATTGGGACAAATGATAGAATCTCAATCTTCTAATGAGACCTTAAATGCAATAAATAATCTTTCAAATAATCCTTATGCCAATTATTACAATCCAGTTGGAAGAATCATCCAAATTTTAGTTGGAGTAATAATAATTCTAAGGTTGTAAATCCACAATGGGGAAACAACACTGCGACATTTAGAAACTCTAACAATCAAGGAAATCCAACTTATAGACCTTATTATCCTCTAGGACTTAATACTTTGTATACTAAGGAGAAGAATTTGTCAATGGAAGAATTGATATTGCAAATGGCGAGTCAATTACAAAGTCATGGAGCTGTAATTAGAAACATGGAAAATCAGTTGGGATGTATTGCTACCGCAATTAGCAATAGACCTCCATGAACATTGCCTAATAATATTGAAGTAAAACCTAAAGATCAGAAGAAAGAGCAAATTAAGGCTATTCAACTTAGAAGTGCAAATGAATTAGAAAACATAGTTAAAAAAAAGTGGAAGTTGAAGTTGAAAAAGATGAGGTGGAAAATGAAAAATCTGGTGAAGATTTTCATTTTGAGTCAGAAAGTCCTATTAAACCAATGAAAATTACTGTAGAAAGGTCACCACCTCCATTTTCTCAAAGATTGAAGTAGAAAAATAAAGATAACCAATTGTTAAAATTTTTAGAGATATTGAGAAAATTAACAATAATCATTCCATTTGTTGAAGCCTTGGAACAAATGTCAAGCTATGTGAAGATCATGAAAGATATACTTAATAAGAAAAGGAAGTTTGTAGATAACGAGACTGTTGCACTCAGTGAGGAGTGTTGTGCTAAAATTTAGAAAAAGCTTCCTAAAAAATTTAAAGATCCTGGAAGTATTACAATTCCTTGTACAATTGGTGAAAGATTTTTTGGAAAATCTTTATGTGATTTAGGATCCAGTATTAATCTTATGCTGTTATCAATTTTCAGAAGGTTGGGCTTAGGAGATATTACACCTATGACTGTAGATCTTTAGTTAGCTGAACATTCGATTACCCATCCTAAGGAATTTATAGAAGATGTTTTGATAAAAGTTGATAAATTTATCCTTCCTGTGTACTTTATTGTATTAGATATTGAGGAAGATGAGTAAATTCTTATCATTTTAGGAAGACCATACATAGAAACGTGAAGAGCTTTGATAGATGTGCGGAAAGGAGAACTAACTATGAGAGTTAGTGATCAAGAGGTTACATTTAATATTGCAAAGTCAATGAGATACCCTACAAAATAACAGGAGATTGAATGCTTCAGAATGGATATTAATGAGCATCTAAGGCATGAATATTTCAAAAAGACATTTGAAAGAGAATTTGAAAAGGAATATATGGAATATCAAGATGAGGATAAAATTTAAGATGAATCTACGGAAGTGAGTAAAGAAGATTTAGATTGTGTTTAGGAGAAATTTGAAATGTTAGATCCTATAGAAAGTAATAAAAATTTGATTTCATCTATTGAGAAACCTTCTAAAATAGAACTGAAAACACTTCCTACGCATTTGAAGTATGCATTTTTAGGGGATTTATCAACATTACCTGTTATAATATCCTCAGAATTAACTGATGAGCAAGAACAACAGTTATTGGGAACTTTGAGAAGATATAAAAAAGCCTTTGGATGGACATTAGCTGATATTAAAGGAATCAGTCCTTCAATTTGTATGCATAAAATTTTGTTGTAAGATAAACATGAACCAAGATTTGATCCTCAAAGGAGATTAAATCCTATGATGAAAGAAGTTATTAAGAAAGAAATTTTAAAATGGTTAGATGCTGGAATAATATATCCTATTTCAAAAAATGATTGGGAAAGTCCAATTCACTATGTTCCAGAGAAAGGAGGAGTGACTATAGCGATGAATGAGAATTATGAATTAATATCAATAAGATAAGTCACTAGGTGGTGAATCTGCATAGACTATAGAAAATTAAATTCTTTCACCAAGAAGGATCATTTTCCTTTACCCACTTTAGTCCAAATGTTGGATAGGCTGGCAAGGCATAGATATTTTTGTTTTCTAAATGGATATACCAGTTATCATCAAATACCTATAGCTCGAGAGGATCAGGAGAAAACAATATTTACTAGTCCTTATGGAAATTTTGCTTTTCGGCGAATGCCCTTTGGATTACGTAATGCACCTGCAACATTTCAAAAATGTATGATGTCAATTTTTAGTGATTTAATTGTAAAAGGGATTGAAGTCTTTATGGTCTATTTTTTGTGTTTGGAACTTCATTTGAAATATCTCTAAATCAATTAGAGAAAGTTCTTGAACAATGTGAAAATGCTAATCTCGTATTAAACTGGGAGAAATGTGAATTTATGGTTGTAGGAGGAATTGTGCTTGCGCATAAAATTTCAGAAAATGACATGGAAGTAGATCCTGCAAAAATTTAGGTTATATCAAACTTACCTCCGCCTACTAATGTAAGAGGAATTAAGAGTTTTTTAGGACGTGTTAGATTTAATAAGAGATATATTAAAAATTTTTGAAAATTACTAAACCTTTATGCCAACTTATGGAAAAAGATATTAAATTTGATTTCAACCAAGATTTCCTTAAAGCAACTAAAGGTGGAAACTCACATCTTGGGGTTTTAAATCAAAAAAAGGAGAGAAACCTAAGAGGAAAGTTTTCTGTCCTCAAAAATCCTTCTTTACTACAGTCTCCAGTCTCCTTTGATGCCCTAAGATCCGCATCATGAGTTAATTTATAAGAAAATCTCAACAACTGCAAGAAAATTCTTGCCTAAATTGGTTATGCGAACTGGCCACTACGGTGCAGGTGGGTTGAAGGTTAAGGACATGAGGGGACGTGGGTGCACAGGATCTGGCACAAATGCTTTAGACTGATCAAGGGAGTGTTGAGCACGACGCACACATGTTGGAGTTAAGCGTGTGTGTTGTATTGGCGTCTTGGGTGTGCTAGTCCAAAATATTTGTACTGTACTCATATTCATGTTGTTTCACGTCAAATTCCTCGTTCACCCTGTCTTCTGCACAACTAGTACAAAAATACATTTCTCAAGCATAATAATAATCAAATAGATGTAAAACATGGGGAAATGTGCCACCTAAATATCATATATGTCACTCTTATTAGTTAGTGAACTATAATACATCAAAAACTACCGATGGTCTTTTCGAAGACTTGAGTCATCATCCAACCCAAATCATCCAACAGTCGCAATAAAATTGTGCGATAAGGATAAGATACATAATAAGCAAGGATAAAAATTGATCAAGAGCTTTATCTGCTTCTTGATTATATGACAAACTTATTTACAAATGTTAACTAAGTGACAAATTACAAGTCAGCTTGGAAAGGCCTCAGGAGAGCACTTAGAACCAGAGGAAACAAGGCACTAAGAAATGTTGATTCAAGACTGTATAATTAAAGAATTATTATGATTATATTATTTGGATTTTGAAAGTCTCTCATTCTTATCGCAGCTTCACTTCCTTGAAAGAAGAGACTTGTGGGGATATTTATGTATGACTCTAAAGTGCCCACACAAATCTAGACGAGATATGATGGTAGTAGAGACCAACCAAAGAGTCTTGTGAGGATATTTATGTATGACCAAAAAGTGCTCGCACAAATCTAGACAAGATCTGATGATAGCAGAGAACAGCCGACCACCTCATTTGACCGACCCCCTGGTTCATCGGTCGACCATAGTTTGTCGGCCTACAATAGCCTGTCGGCCGACTGCAGTCCATCCGACGACGTTTGCTGACTGTAGACCGTCAGCCGAACCTAACGCATCGACCAATTGATAGTCGTTGCACTGCACTCAAATTGTAATGCAAATCTGATATTAAATTAGTACATTAATTACATTTATGGCAGTTACCACAACCATTCCTCCCTTTCCGTACTTGTACAATTATTCCCTTATAAATAGGACCTTTTTTTGTACAAGATGAGGGAAGCCATTTTGGTTCTTCCCTTCCCTTGTAACACATATTTCTTATAGAAAAAAATTGTTTGAGAACACGTGGAACACCCTCACTTTGCTTCACCAGGAACAACCCATGCATCAACTGTTCTTTCTCTCAGTTTCATACCACTCGATGCCTTTGGCATGTACCACAGGACAATTTCCTATCCAACACTTATAAATTAACATATCTAACAGTTATACTTTTTTACTTTTTATATTTCGACCAACCATATGTTTATTATCACATCCATAATATCAATATTTAAACTACTAAAATGAAAAATAAATTTTTTCATGAAAAAATAAGCTAACATGTACATAAAAATTAATATTTAGGAGTTAGATGTACAAAATGCATAAGTATTGAACGGTATATATGTAAAAATCTTCTTTATTCTTAAATCATTTTTTTTCTAAGAAAGCACTCATATGGATAAATTGAGATTCAATAAATTTATTAAAATATAGAAAATTTAATTATTATTTTCATTAAAACAATATTAATTATGAGCATTTACATATGTACCCTATATTTTTTTTGTATTTATATACCAAACACCTAAACCTTCATATTCACTTGCAAACACTCAATTTTTTTACTACGCCCCAAAAATATCCCAATAAAATATTTCTAAAAGTGAAATGCACTTTTTCATGCATTGGTTAACAATATTAAAATGTTGTAAATATAAATATCAAACTTTAGTACATAACAATAGGTGGTATGCTTGTAAATTTTCCTAATAATTACTATAAATTTAATCTAGATTTTGTTTGTTCTCTCATAAAGTTAAGGAAAAAAGCTGTCTATATTTAATATTGGCCGTTGCTATTGGTTTATAAAATAGTAGATTTGGTAAAGCTAGAGGTTAAAAGGTGCTTTTCCTCCTTCATAAATGCGCCCGTTGCACATGCTACTTACATGCCGAGACCAATAAGATGATGTGCTTCCTCTTGTAGACCCAATAAAGTCGCTTCACTTTAAATGAAAAATGGGAAGAGATGGTAAGGTCCACAAAATGATTTGAAAGCTGCACTTGTTCTGTTTTATGAATGCGATTACTTTATATTTGTTCTAAAAATGATGCACATTCGCATGTGGAACCAATAATTAGTTTTCTGTTGCACAGTTCGACTTGGCAAGTCTCAAACACTAAAATCTGCTTTATTATTGAGATTATATGCAAGAGCGTTGCACCATGGATATTTCATATAATAACACCATGTATTAAAATGGTTAGAATGCATCATATAATCAACTAAAATGGTTAGAAAAAAAAGACCATGCTATATACTTTATAATTAAAAAATATAATTGAAAGGAAAAAAAAAATTCTTATGCAAAATATATACCACAAAAATTTGGATATCTTATACTGAGGGAAATGAATAGTTGGGTTGAGAGTTCGTTGTAAAAGATCTTAAATGAGCTCAGTGCTAATTTGCGTCAGACTCGTTTAAATTTTTTTTAATCAAAATAAGCTCGTATTTGGAGTGACTCGTGAATAATATGTTTTTGTTGGATTTGTTTTGAATTTATTTTTCCGTTGTAGTTCGTGTTCGGCCCAAAACAGCTCGATGATTTAATGAAAAATAAAATAAAAATTTTTAAATACATGGTAAAAAAAAAGAATATAAAAATATTACAATAATATTCTTTTTATTATTTAATTAACTTGATTTAAAATAAGCCAAATACTCTCAAACATAAATTTACTTGTCTCTAGCTTTCACAGATTGAGCTAAAAAAGTTGTTCATATTTTTCTAAGCTTAATAAATAAATCAATTATAAGTTACAGAGAAGATTTTAATTATTTTTTTATTTACCGTCTACATAGAAGATTTAATTATTTTTTTGATTTTATATTATAGAAATATTAGTTTATTAAAATGTTTTTTTGTTTAGCAGATAAATGTTTAAAAGCAGACATTTACATACACAACACTCAACTCTTATGCATTTACATATTTCACACCCCATTTTTCATTTTTACAGGATCAGTACCTTACCTTTACATTTCACTTTTGAAGAAAGGCTAAAAGAATGAGTTGGGGGTTTTGATTTGTAAAAAAAAAAATTTCTTGTGTGAGAAAGAGAATTAGGTAAGGGCATAATAATTGGGCGAGGCCAAAAAGCAAAAGCGCCGTCTAGTATCCCCTGTCGTTCGTTCACCTGCAACCTCAATAGAATATTACTAAAAGCATTGCATAGTTTTTTGGTTCGCGGAAAAGTCTGAAGCAGCACCTGAGTAGTTTGTCCTATCGGAAATCTGAGTTGATTTTAGCACGCTCGTGACGCAAGGAAAAGCCGCGAATGGAAAGTTTGTACACTTATTATCTGATTATAAATTCAAGTTGTACATCTATATATACATCTATATATATATATATATATATATATATATA
>JXCR01120267.1:7991-24431 GCA_002079205.1 Phalaenopsis hybrid cultivar | reverse complement strand
CTCAGTGAACATTGATGTCTCAATTATCCCTACGAATAGGGTAATTATCACTTATCATTTAATTTGAAAATTATGTGGGTGAAGACCCTTAAAAAGGCAAGTTAGTGTAATTTGAACACTTAGCCAAATTTTAATCCTAAATGGGCTTAGTGGTGTTTCAAAAATGTTTGATTATGTTTATTTCTCTAATCTTTGTTTAATCAATTTTTCATTTAGCCTAAGTCACCATTAAGCTCTTAAGGCCTAGGTCAGTGTCTTAATTAGTTTTAAAGGGTTAAGCTTTAAGTGGTCATGATTCATAATTTGGATTTTATTTGAAAATCAAGGTAGGGGTATTAAATTGATTAATTATTGGTTTCCAAAGTCATACCCCTAAGTCCAGGATCTTTTAATTTTAATAAACTTCTAAATTTTAATAATTTAAAAATTTATTAATCTTAATTGAGAAAGTGAGATTGGTCTCTACCAATTAATCCCTTTGTGTTTCAAAGCATCAAAATAAATTTATTTATTAATCTTAATTAAGAAAGTGAGATTGGTTTCTACCAGTTCACCCCTTTGTGTTTCAAGCATCAAATAAATTATAAAGAATAGAGGTTACCCTCTTTTCCTCCAACCCCTTTGGGTTTCAAACATCAAATAAATTGATTAAGATTAGAGGTTACCCATTTTCCCTCCTTGTGAATTAAGCCTAAATGTTAATTAAGGCAAAATTTCCAAAATTACACATTTGCCCATAAGGCTCTAACACCTCATAATTTGTCAAAATTCAATTCAAATGACTTTGAAGTTTTTATCCTACCTTATTCATGGGTCAATTGAGACATCAGAGGAGAAAATGTGTTTTTTTTTTAAAATTTAATTTAATTTATATAATTATTTTAATGAAAAAATAGGATTTTTAAAAAAAAATTCCTAACTTGACCAAGGGAAATTTTAATCCCTTGAAATTTTTACTGGAGCTAGACCTAGACCAGAGGAGTCTATGGATCAAATTTCACAATTTTTTGAATTCTCTGAGATTTATTAGAATTATTTTAAGTTATGGGTTATTTAATAAAAATAAAATATTTTAAGTGGTGACAATTAAGTTTTGTATTTTTGAAAAATCTCTCTAAGGTCAAAGATCTTAAAGGGACAAATTTTATATTTGTTTTATTTTTCCTTGATTTATTGGAATTATTTTAGTGAAAAACTCATTTTTAGCCTTTAAAGATTTTTCTGATTTTTCTTTGATTTACTGGAATTTTTATAGTGAAAAACTCATTTTTAGCCTTTTCTAAAAAAGATTTCATATTTCTCAAATTTTTCTTTGATTTATTGGAATTATTTTAGTGAAAACTCATTTTTAGTCTTTAAAAGTTGAAATTAAATATCTTTATTTAGAAAATCAGGAAAAATATTCTAATTGTTCCTAAGTGATTGGGAAAATAAATATCTTTATTTAGAAAATCAGGAAAAATATTTTAATTGTTCCTAAGTGATTAGGAAACAATTTAGAACATTTCCATGAAATATTATTTAGAGAATCAGGAAAAATATTCTAATTGTTCCTAAGTGATTAGGAAGCAATTTAGAACATATCTAGTGAAAACTCATTTTTAGCATTTAAAAATTATTTTTAAGCTTTGAAATTCAATATCTTTATCGAAAATCAGGAAAAATATTCTAATTGTTCCTAAGTGATTAGGAAACAATTTAGAACATTTTCGTGAGTCTTACCATTTTTATTATTTTTAATGAATTTTTAATTATTTAAATATTTAGAATAGGCTAAAAATCAAATTTTTATCTTAAATATTATTTTATTTTTAAAAAATATCTCTGATCACAGAGAACTCAAAAAACTAAGTTTCATAAATTTTTTAGTTATATTTTGATTTTTAAAAAATCATTTACGAGTTAAGTGTGGTATTTATCTTAAAAAATCAACTTAAGGTATCAAATGAACTCAAAATATTTTTGAAACTTTTATAATGAGTTCTCTGAATCATAAATCACAGTGGAGATCAAAAATCATGTCATTAAAATATTTATATTTTCTAAAATTAATTATCTTAGTGATTTAGTATTCGAAAAATTTAAGGATGTTTTAAATGACTTGACCCATAAAATTATTTTCAGATTTGGTTTAAATGTTTATATTTTCCAAAATTAATAATCTTAGTGATTTAGTGTTTGTAAAATTTAAGATAAATGTTTAAATTTTCCAAAATTAATTATCTTAGTGATTTAGTGTTTGTAAAATTTAAAGACAATGTTTATATTTTCCAAAATTAATTATCTTAGTGATTTAGTGTTTGCAAAATTTAAGTTCACTGAAATTATTTCCAAAGGTTTCTCTAGTCATGGTGGACCTTCCAAAATTTTTTTAGGATTTTCTTCTCTAGTCATGGTGGACCTTCCAAAATTTTCTTAGAATTTTATAATCAATATGCTAATTTTCATGGTATTTGCAAAATTTAAGTGCATTTTAAATGACTTGACCCATAAAATTATTTCCAAAGGTTTTTCTGAGTGATTTAGTATTTGGAAAATTTAAGGATGTTTTAAATGACCTGACCCATGAAATTATTTTCAAAGGTTTCTCTGGTCATGGTAGACCTTGCAAATTTTCTTGGGATTTAATAACCAATATGCTAATTTCCATGATTATTTTAAGGAAATGATGCGAAATAACTTTAAAAATATGGGTCTTTATAGATGGACCTTCTCTAACTTTGGAAAAATCACAGAGTACTTCTCCTGACAGACGCTACAACATGTCAAAATTTCAAGTNGGATAACACAAATCTGCCAATGTTGACGAAGATGTAGAGCGGACGGTTGTGGTCGGCGGTACCGAGCAGCAAATCTTCGTATGTAAAGGTTACCCCTGAATGTTCTCTCAACGAGCAAACTTCATCTGAGGATGTGCTAGCCAACTGAGCTAAGGAAATTTCTGGATCTAGCAAAGATGTAACCAGAGATTCTCTCATCTCCTTTGACAGGATCAGAGCATCATAGATGCTTAGTCGGGCAGGCAACTTCCTAGGATGAGCTAGCACGTTGTAATCTACTTTGTATGCTCCTCCGATTTTATCTTGATTATGTGGTTCTTCCACTGGCGGAGGTGGGGGTACCTCTTCCCGAGTCATTATCAGTTTTCCTTTGTTTACTGGAGCTGTTCTTGGTGGTAATACCTTCTTGCTTCTTAAGTTGACTTCTGTGACTTCTTCTTCTTGAGATATCGCTGTTGAATCTTTCGGTGTCTTTTCCTCTTCGTCGGAGAGCTCTAAGTTGATGGCAAGCGGTGCACCATGACGCTCGAGAGTTGGCTGTTCATTATCGATGTTGTCGTAAGCGATATCGTTGATGCTTCTTTAGACTTGACAACAAGTTCATCGGACTCAAGTACGATTTGAGGATCATTTTAGGGATCCAGATCGCTACTAGCTTGGTTATAATCAGTCACGTTATTATCAGAATCAGTCAAAATGTAGCCGAAATGACAAACATTATATTCATAAGACCCAGAAGGGATAAAAAGATAATCATACAAAGTCAAGGGTTGGAGGACTTTCTTCCCTGAATCCGAGACAACCAATCTAGTAGAGGCAGCCCCTATCCTAGCCCCCATGCTATCAATCTTGGCAGCGACGCTCTTCTTTTTCTTGTTCTTTGTCCTGGATGATGACGGATTTTTTGGTAAAATCTTCATCTCGGGCTCAGTATGTTGCAGACTCTGAATGGAGGCTTGTTTTGATGCAGACTGTAGCTTGTTCAGTATCTTCTTGAATGATCTTCTCCATACCTCATTCCATCCTTCTTCGGTATTTGTAGAAGCTTGTTTCGATGAATCCTGTATCCGATTGAGGACCCTCTTGATTTCATCCCAAGTCGTAGTCCATCCATCTGTTCCGACATATGGATCAATTGGGGAGGTTGACTGAGCTGAAATCATGTTTATGCAATCTTTTTAAGGTTCTCTCAAATACTCGTTTGGGATTGTTATATTCTCTTCCTTGAGGTTCTTCTCGAGCCAGTCTTTAAAGACGAAGCATTTTTCTATAGTGTATCCAAGTAACCTGTGGTACGGGCAATAATTTGGTTCATTCTTCTTATCCACCTCTTTGGATTTCTTTGGATCAGATAGTTTGAATTCTGGTTTCTTCATCAAGTTTTTGAATATCTTAGGTACAGCTTCATCTTTGAAGGAGTAAACAACTTTCTATCGCTCTAACAGGGATATTCTTTTACTCGTTGTTCGAGGTGATCCCTCCTGAGACGGCCGTTTGTTGGATTGACTGCTCTGTTTCTGAGAGTATTGTGATGAAGACTGACGATGATCTTCTGCCTATATCTTTATCGGCTGCTTTCCTTTGTCGACAGTTGCANTCCTAAGGGTGACTCATCTTGAGTTTCCCCCATAGTGACCCCACCTACTAAGTACTTAGAGGTTGAGACCAGCATGTGGAATTTCAGGTTGAGTAAAGAAGAGGGTAGAATTTATAGTGGTGAGGGTTCCATGTCTAGTCTTCTAGGAATAGTCAACAGGAAAAGTCCTATGTTTAGACCCTAGGCTACTAAAGAGGAAAAACTAAATCTTAACCAAAAATGAGGTCAACAGAGATGAAGATAAGAAGATTGAAAGACCAATGGAAGAAATTATTAAGGAATTAGAAAACCCTATTTCCTCAACTAAGATAAATATAGAAAGACCACCTCTACCATTTACTCAGTACCAAGGGGAAGAATTGAAAGACAACCATGAACAAAAGAGTAACCTAGAAGATTTTGTTCCAGAATTTAAATTGTATAGAGAGAATCTTATCCAAAATTTGGGAGATCATGAAGTATCTTATAAAGATCCATTTCTTATAAAATTTAAGATTGATATTAATATGAAAAGTGAAAAAATTACTAGAAGAATATTGGATCTTGAAAGAAATATGAGGAACAATGATGTGAATCAATCTAAAAAGGAAGTGCTGAAAGAAAAAAATTAAATTCGAGGACTTTGAATGAATCCCTGGATTTGGAAAAGATTTGGTGATTGATCAAGGATTACTTAAATGAAATTTTAATCCAGGTGGAATCATTTATTGGGCTGATGGCATTAAACAAAGCGCTTTATGGGAGGCAACCCATAATTATCAGTATGACTTGATTTAGTGTGTTTGAGAGTTATGATTGTTAGTGTTGTACTATGTTTGCTTTAGTATAGATTATTTAGTTTGATTGATGATTGGTAGATGTTTGGATTGTTAGTGGTTTGATTAGATTTTTTGTATTATGAGAGAAGTGATTTATTAACTTCTTAGTATGAGACTTGTATGTTCCCTTACAGTAGTTGGATTGATGAGTCTACAACGACTCGGGTTTCACCCAAAATTGAGTTTTACTAGAGACATTATTTATTTTAACAGTGACAGTTCCATCTTAATTTTGTTAATTCTTTTCTCTGACTTTATTTTCATTTGATAGGAATAACTAACCTATTTTGATGAGTAACATGTGGATGATTTTACATTATCCTTATAACTATTAAAGGTACTTAATTAATGAGATATGGTGACACTTGAGGTTAGTGTTCGCGACCCAACATATTAGGGATAATCTTATCTTTAGGATTATAATCTGTAAAATCTTTTATAAATACCCAATATATCTTTGTAGTGATTCCGTTAGAAATTAGAAGTAAGTTAGTGAGATACAATGAGTTAAAGGAAGAATTAACCTCATTTATCATGTGTGTTTGTGTTCGTGTTACAATAATATAAAGATTGGAGAACACACATATATATATTCCCATGTTGAGGCATGTTTTGCTTGTTAGACCTTTCTTTCAATTTTATTGAGCATGTTTTAGTTTAGACTTACTTTCTATTGCATATGTTCTGTCCAGATGAATACTTGTAGATGTTTGTGATAGATAGAATTTTTGAACTATTTTTCTTTTTGCTTATATTTTATATACTAAATGCTATACATAACAAAAATCAAGTTTGATGGTAGGAAGAAAAATATATTTTAAAGTTAGTATACTTCATTTTAGTTTAATATTATTGCAAGCATGTTTTAGGCTAGATTTACTTTTTCCTGCAATCATTCTATCTTGATTATGCATGTATATGAATTTGATAAGATGTTGTAGTAGTTAGTAAATTTAACTTTTACTTTTTCTTCCTACTACATTTTATGGAATTAAATGTAAAATATTTAAAAATGCAAGCTTGGGGGAAAAGAAAATTTTCTTTTAAAAAGAAGTAAACTAAATTTTATTTGTCCTCAATTAACATATTTTAAAAATTAAATTAAGATGACCTTGGATATTAGAGTTTAACTTTAAATGACTATATTTATGTTTGTAAATATTAAGGTAAATTTAGGTAAAAGTTTTTAATAACAAATGTCAATTCTAAAGTTAAAGATATTTGGTATGAAAGGATAAGACTATGTTTTTCTTTTTAAAGTAAATGAAATTGTATTTTTGAAGTGTTAAGAATTTTAGAGTTTCATGTAAGAAAAAATGAATGAAACTTAATTAAAAATCTTAAACTAATATGAATTTTTAAGTAAAGAAAGGTAATGAGTTTTGACTTTAAGAAGAGGATAGTGAAGTTCAACATTATTAAAGGTTATCCAGATATAGTAATCCTCACTTGAAAAAAAAAATGAAAAAATAAAAGATTGGAAAGATCCTAAAAGAAAAGAAATAGAAGAAAAGAAAAGAAAAATGAGTGAGGAGAAGCTTGTTAAGAAACATATGTTACGAATGGGCTATGATTTCTACAACATAGGGAGAATCACATTTGATTTCATGGGAGAGTATGTCATCCTTGGAATTGAGTTCAAATAAATAGGGATATATACTTTGTTGGATGTAGAATTGGAGATTTTAAGGTGCCAGATTAAAATCCCCAATTTGGTCCAGTTGATTGGAAACTGATGCAAGATTGTTAGCCCTCAGGCGAGGGAATAGTGGGAGCTTTTGAGTGCCAGCCGGTATCCTCCTAGGCTAATTACAAAATTAGGGACCAAATTCTGGATTAGTCAATATTCTTTATAACACTCAAAAGAGGGTAAAGAATAGGATTGCTCCTATTTGGCACAAAATAATTTTTATTTATTTTTAAATGATTTTAATTTCTTCGCAATCCATATACTCATTGTAAAGGGGAAGGAGGATTTTTTAAATTTTAACTCTTCATCACAAAACTTAGTTTAATCTTAATAAATTTAATTTTAAAGTTTAGTAAATAGTTTCATAAACTTACTTCTTTTAGTTACACTTCTATTAGCATTCATTAAACCCATTTTAATTTGTCTTTCTTACTTTAACTTTTATAGCTTAAATATTGTGATTTATGTTATTATCATAAGAATTTACATCTTACAAATTAAGACTTCATAGTAGTAGACTAGAATTAGCCAAAAGGATTTCTTACTGCGCTTCTCTATGGGATTGATATTGTGGTTTTTAAAGAAAGCCCTATATTACTTGAAGCGATACGTGCACTTGCGTAGAACCACTAGTGTGTGAACTATTTTTTATATTTTATATAACATTTCAATTTTTCACATTAACTACTTAATATAAATTGGGTCAAGTTATTGGCCATATTTTTGAAAACTAAATTACTGCGTAATTTTGGGATGAGTCAAGTTTTTGACACTATACCGGGGATTTAAATTAACGTAAAACACATAGAAAAACAACACACACTTGGGGTGCATCACATATGAAATTCACTTAAGTATTCAAATCCCATCTGTAGCGGCTAACTAATTTGAACTTAAACCTGGAATAATAAAAATGCTGCAAAATAATCATTTTGGGGGAACACCAATTGAGGATCTAAATTTGCAACTTGCAAGTTTTCTAGAATTTTGCACTACATTCAAATATGATGGCGTATCAAATGAAACGATTAAACTTGGACTTTTTCTTTTTCCTTAAGGGATAAAGCTAAGATGTGATTAAACTCATTAGCACCTAATTCTATTAGAACTTTGGGAGATATGACACAAAAAATTTTGGTTAAATATTTTTCTCCAAAAACTGTTAAGCTTATAAATGATATTACATCTTTTATTTAGTAAGAATGGGATTCAATTTATGAGGCTTGAGAATGATTTAAGGAACTCCTTAGAAAGTGTCCACATCATGCTTTACTTCAAATATTTTTTAAAGGGCTAATAGGATCCCTTAGATATATAATTGATGTTGTTGCTGAAGAACCTTTAATGTTAAAATCATTTGATGAAGCTCATGCCTTAATTAAAGAAATGACCACTAATAATTTTTAATAGACCTCCGAAAGGGTAAATCCTTAAAGAGCGGCTATTATTCACGATAATGATGCTTTTAGCATCTTAGTATCTCAAGTTACTATGATATCTAAGAAGTTAAATAATTATGTTATGAACTTTTCCCAAATACCTCAAGTAAGTGAGGAAAACTTATTAGGAGAAATGAATGATTCTCAATCATTAGAAACCTTACATGCAGTTTCTAATAAACCAAATAACCCATATTCTAACTTTATAACCCAGGCTGGAAGAATCGCCCCAATTTTAACTGGAACAATTCTAGTGGTGGAAATCAGTAATGGGGGAATAATCAGGCAAACGTAATAGAAAACTTGAGCAACCAGGGTAGTTCTAACTATCAAACTTCGTATCCTCCTGTCTTTAATAACTAACAGTTTAAGGAAAAGAAGTTTTTTTACAAATGGGTAATCAAATGCAAAGTCAAAGTGCTGCAATAAAAAATATTGAGAATCAACTGGGACAAATTGCTAACGCACTAAGTTATAGACCCCGGGGAACACTTCCTAGTTATGTTGAAATAAATCCAAAATACAAACTGGGACAAATTGCTAACGCACTAAGTTATAGACCCCGAGGAACACTTCCTAGTTATGTTGAAATAAATCCAAAATACAAAAGAATTGAACAAAAACAAATTAAAGTTGTTCAACTTAGGAGTAGAAATGAATTAAATGTTGGAATTCAAAAAGAGATTGAAGTTGGGAGAGAGATTGAAGAAACTTAAAAACCTAAAGAAACTATTTCTAAAGAACTAGAACAATCTGTCTCTCTGACTAAAAATGATTTAGAAATACCACTGCCTCCTTTTCCTCAAAGACTTAGACAACAAAAGCTTGATCAACAATTTTAAAGATTTTTTGAGATATTTAAGAAGCTTACAATCAATATTCCATTTGCAGAAGCTTTGGAATAAATGTAGAGTTATGTCAAATTTATGAAATATATATTAAACAAAAAGAGGAAGTTTGAAGCTTATGAGACTGTTGCATTTTATGAAGAATGTATTACAATAATTCAAAAGTAGCTTCGTAAAAAGCTTACAGACCATGATAGCTTCACTATACCTTTTGTGATTGGAGAAAAATTTTATGGAAAAACCTTATGCAATTTAGGAGCTAGCATTAATCTTATGCTTTTATTCATTTCACTAAGGTTATACTTAGGAGAGATTTCTCCCAATACTGCAACCCTTTAGTTAGCTGATCGATCTATCACTTATCCTAAAGGGTTTATAGAAGATGTACTTGTTAAGGTGGATCAATTTATCTTCCCTATGGACTTCATTATGCTCGACATGGAAGAAGAAAAAGAAATTCCTATTATTTTGGGGAGACCTTTTCTTGTTAACAGACGTTGATTGATGGGCAAAAATAATAATTTACCATGAGAGTTAATGACCAAGAAGTTACATTTAATGTTCTAAAGTCAACGAGGTACACTGTTAAAGATAAATGTTATAGAATGGATATTATTAATAATATGATTGGTGAAAATTATCAAGGAAACTGTAAAGTCATTTCTGAGCAAAAAGATGAATTAATATTAGATGAAGAAGGATTTGATAGTGAAACTGAAAGTGAATTTGAAGAAAAATCATTAGAAATAAATGCTAAGGATACTAATTATGCTCAGAAAAACTTTGAGGTTTTAAATACTACTAAAAATAGTTAATCTCTTGTCCCTTCAATTGAAAAACCTCATGAAATTGAGATGAAAGTACTTCTTACACATTTAAAGTATGAATTCTTAGAAAATTTGTCAACTTTACTTGAGATAATATCCTTAGATTTAATTAAAGATCGGGAAGAAAAATTATTGGAGGCATTAAGAAATTATAAAAAAATCTTTTGGATGGACATTAGCTGATATTAAAGGAATCAGTCCTTTATTCTGTATGCACACAACTTTAATGGAAGATAATTATAAACTTAGGGCTGATCCTTAAATAAGATTAAATTAAAAAATAAAAGAAGTGGTAAAGAAAGAAATTTTAAAATGATTAGATGCTGAAATTATTTATCCATTATCTTATAGTGCATGAGTTAATCCTTTTCATTGTGTTCCTAAGAAAGAGGAGTGACTATAGTCATAAATGAAAATAATGAATTAATTCCATTAAGACAAGTCACTGGATGATGAATGTGTACTAACTATAGAGAATTAGATACCACCACTAGGAAGGATCACTTTCATTTACTTTTCTTGGACCAAATGATGGATCGACTAGCTGGACACCAATATTTTTTATTTTTGGATGGATATTTTGGTTACCACCAAATAACTATTGCTCCAAAGGATAAATAAAATGCTACATTTATAAGTCTTTATGGGACTTTTGCTTTTAGAAGAATGCCTTTTGGTTTATGTAATACACCTGCAACTTTTGAAAGGTGTATGATGACTATTTTTTGTGACGTAATTGAGAAAGGAATTAAAGTTTTTTTATGGATGATTTCTCAATTTTTGGAACATCTTTCCATTCATGTTTAGATCATTTACAAGGTTCTTAAAATGTTGTGAAGAGATAAATTTAGTTCTCACTTGGAAAAATGTCAATTTGTGGTCATAGGAGGGATTGTATTATGATATGAAATTTTTAAAAGTGGCATGGAAGTTGTTGAAGCAAAAAATTCAAATTATTGTTGAATTACAAACTCCTACTTCAATAACAAAAGTAAGAAGTTTTCTAGGACATGCTAGTTTTTATGGGAGGTATATTAAAGATTTTTTTTAGAATTGCTAAGCCTCTATGCCATCTTTTAGAAAAAATATTAATTTTTAATTTAATGATGATTAATTAAAAGACTTCATATTATTAAAGGAAAAATTAATTACTGCACCTATCATTATTTCTTCTGATTGGAAAAAATCATTTGAGTTAATGTGTGATGCAAGTGAGTACGCCATTAGAGCTGTTCTAGGAAGAAAATATGATAGGATTTTTAAAATTATATATTATGCCAACAAAACTCTTAATGAAGCTCAAATTAACTACAAAACAACTAAAAAAGTGTTTTTGGCAATAGTATAATGTTTTGTTAAATTTAGACCATATTTACTTGGAGCTAAATGCATTGTGCATACTTATCATTCAACTATTAAATATCTTATATCAAAGAAGGTTGCGAAACCAAGATTAATCAGATGGTCCTACTTTGGCAAGAATTTAATTTTTAGATATTATTTAAGAAAGGTGTTGATAATTAAATTACTGATCATATATCAAGATATGAACATGAAACTGAAAAGAATAATGAGGATGACATAAATGAAACTTTTCCTGATGAACAACTTTATGCTATTACTAAGTGGCATATACTGTGGTATGCTGATATAGTTAACTACTTAGTAATATTCTACCATATGGACTAACAAGCCATCAGAAAAAGAAATTTATGTATGATGCAAGATTTTACATTTGGGATGACCCTTATTTATATAAAAGATGTCGAGATTTAATCATTCAAAGATATGTAGCAATTATTCAAACCTTAGAAATTATGCAAAAATGTTATAAATCTGAATTTTGGGGACACATCGGAATAGATAAGATTGCATTTAAAATTTTACACACTGGATTTTATTGGTCAGCATTGTTTAAGAATGTTATAATTATGTGAAAACTTGCAATCAATGTTAGAGAGTAGACAATATTTCTAAAATAGATAAAATTCCCCTAAATTTTACTTTAGAAGTTGAAAATTTTTATGGTGGGGTTTAAATTTTATGGAACCATTTGTACCATCATCAGGAAATATTTATATCTTATTAGTTGTGGACTATGTGTCTAAATGGATTGAAATGATAGCTTTGCCTCATTGTGATACTCTGAGTGTTGCAAAATTTTTAGACAAAAATATTTTGAGTAAATTTGGAATGCTAAGGGTGATCATTATTGATGGGTGAAGTCACTTTAGGACTTTTAGAATTGGCACATTACTTAAAAAATATGGAAATAAACATAGGATAGCTTAAGCTTATAACCCTCAGACCAGTGGATTAGCAAAAGTACCAAATCATGAAATTAAAAGTATTTTAGAGACAACTATAAATCTTAATTGAACTGATTGGTGTGATATAATTGATTCTACATTATGGGCTAATAGGACTGCTTATAGAACTCTTATAGGAATGTCTCCATATAAGTTTATATTTGGAAAAACTTATCATTTAACAGTTGAGTTAGAGCATAAAACTTACTGCACAATAAGAGAATTTAATTATAATTTAAAGGATACTGCAGAAAAAAGAATATTGCAATTAAATGAGCTCAATAAAATTAGGAATAAATCTTATGAAAATGTTAGAATTAATAATGAAAAGATGAAAATTTGGCATGATCGAAGGATTTTAAGAAAGAATTTTGAGCCTGGACAATAAGTTTTATTATATAATACTCGATTGAAACTATTTTCTGGAAAGCTTAAGTCCAGTTGGATGGGACCATTTATTGTGATAAAATTTTATCCTTATGGGGCTGTGGATATCAAAAATCCAAATACTGAACGTATAATTAAAGTAAATGGACATAGGTTGAAACCTTACATTAAAAAAAAACAGCTCTATTATAAAAAAACTTTGATGTGGGTCAATCCGAGTAAATCATTTGGATACGTCGAGCTGCCAAAGTTAAACAAAGTGCTTCATGGGAGGCAACCTACAATCTATTTGTGTGATTTGATTCATGTTTGTTATTGATGTAGTATCATGAACATCTTTTGCTATAGTAGCATTTTTAAACACTATTTAAGGTATTAAACATGATTAGAATTTGAAGAACTTCGATGATAGGAGAATCAATGTTCTCTAGGGCACTGGTGTCTAGGAGCCAGAATTGGCGCGTAAGCATCAAATTACTATGAAGCTCGTGCCTAGGCGTCAAAATATAGCTCCTACGCGAAACAATTTTTGTGTATGAGGAAACCCGCCTACAAGCAGTTTTATCCATTTATTTCCTTTTAAACTGCCCTACCTTCATCCTTAATCATCAAAACTCCAAAAATTAGACCAGAGAGAAGAAATATTGAGGGAGTTTGAGATCTTGCTTCCATTCACTTACTTCCACAAAGAGTAGAAATAATGATAAGGCCATTGGAGATAAGTTTGTTCATAATGATGCCCAAACCTATTTCAATGTGTTTTTAGTACTTTGTATGGAATGGATGACAAGCAAATTGGGTAAGAATGAAGAGGAGCTGTCAATTATTCACAATAAAATGCATCAAATATATCATCATATGAGCATTTGGAGTGACAGATGAAACTCCAATCCCATCACATGGCATGCTGCTATTTGGATTATCAGGTAATTATATATAGCAAGAACATATGGGCTGAAAAAAAAATGGCAAGGGAATTTCCTCATGCTCCTTTCTTCACACATTTGATCGCGACTATTTGGCATGTGAAAAGGGTGACAAGAGTAAGGTCAACCAGGTCCGATCATTAAAAGGATTCTAGCGTTCATGTTTCAAGTTTATGTTGACTTTAGTAATAGATGTTTTGTATGCTACTTAATCTAGTAGTTGATTGTGTGGTTCTGTGTTCTCAATTTCTAGAGTACTAAATTATTTTAGCGTCTGTTATATTGTCACTTGGTGGATATTAATGAATGGTGGACTCAAATTTAGATAGGAAATCATGATTGAACAATTAAAAGATAGAAGATGTTGAAAAGATTATAAATATGAAGTTTGATGAAAACTTAAAGAAAAATTTTGATTTAAAGGCTTTATTCTTGCTCTGTTACACTTATAAACAAAAAAAATGATAATTTCAGTTCTGGCGCCTATGTTCCATATTTCGTGCTTAAGTGCTAAACTTCAGCACAACATGGCACCAATGTGCTGGAACCAATGCCTATGCGTTGATTCAACTGAACCAGTCAAAACTCACGATTTTCACGATTTAAACCAAACCAACACCATTTTCGACGCCTAAGCTTCATCTTCTACCTCAAGTTCATGAAAAATGGTTCAAGGGCTCATCCTTGAGCTCAAATCTTCAAGCTTTTGGACTTAATACTACAAGATTTCATCTTCTTGAGGTTACATTTGCATTTTAGTTAGTTATTCTATGATTTCACCATGGAATTTTCATACATTGTGTGGAGACCAAAATATACAAAAAATATTTGATTAAGTGGTTAAAAATTCATGGATTTAAGATTTTTTTTATTTGCAAAAGCTTGCAGGAAGTATTTTATCTTAATTTAATTTTTTTTTACAATTTTCCTCCAATTTTTTAGATGGCTCCTAAGATGAAGTGATGCAACAAAAATATATGTATTTTTAGACCTATATTTTATACTCATTTTTGGTCATATTGCGCTTTAAAGGAAGGTATATTTCATGTTTTATTGTAGATTGATGATTTTAGCGCTTGGAGCAAAAAAGAGGCAAAAAGGATGGAATTTGGAGTAAAAATGACATTTTGGAAAGAAATACTCAGCACTGACAGCTCCAGCATGGACGCCAATGGCGCTAACATGAAGGAAGTAGTCCAGAACAGCGGGGGCACCAACGGTGCCAGGCTGGGGACTGACGACACCATTTGGCAGAGAGCACAAATTAATTTCGGGCCACTGATGCTGACGGCGCCATCGTGGGCGCCAACAACACTGAAGTCAGTGCAGGGTAAAATTCTAGAAGATTCGACGAAGTTGAATGTTTTTTGAAGAGTTATGTAATACACCTATTTGAAAATCGACATTATGCTATATTTAGAGCGGAAATTAATTAGAAAAAGGAGTCTGCTAGTGTGTCATTGAGTTTTCTTCAGTGTTCCATTATGTGTATTGTGTAGTGTTGTGAGTTTGTGTGATTTCTCCTAAGAGTTGTTGGAGAGGGAGAGAAGTGAGAGATTTCTTCTTCCCAACATATTTGAAGAGAGAATTAAGAGTCTTGTAAAAAGAAAAACAGTCCAAGAGGAGCTAAAAGGGATTTTCTTTGAGGAAGAGTTAAAGATAAGTGGTGTACGTTTGTTATTGTTGTATTAAATTTCTTTTATTTATGAAATTCATATTTTGTCGTATCTTTCTCATGAGGTCTGAGTAGTTTTTTTTATCTTTGTCCCTACTCTGAGATATGATGAAATGAAGAGAAAATTTGGATGTGCCAATTTTAAAATATAAAATAAATTGTGATGATTTTTTCACTCCATTTTTAATTTAGTTTTCGATTTGGCCAATTGAAATGTTAACATCTGTTGTGAAACTTACAATCCGGGAAATGGAGTATGAGTTTCAAAACAAAGTGGGAATCACATTTGATTCCATGAAGGAGTGTTTCTTTCATAGAATTTAGTGCAAATAAATACGAATATATATATATATTACTGGGCAATAAATTAGAGATTCTAGGGTGACAGACTATAATCCCCAATTTGATCTTAGTGTTTAAGAACGAAAGCAAGAGTTAGCCTTTAGGGGAAGGAAAGTGAGAGCTCTTGAGTGAGAGCCAGTATCCTCTCAGCCTAACCACGAATTTGGAGAGTAAAACTATAATTAGCAAATGATTCTCTATACACTTAATTAAGGGTAGAGAATTAAAATTGCTCCTATTTGGCACAAGATATATTCAAACCATTTATCTCTCTTATTTAACCAAAAACTCATTGTAGTGGGAAATATGCTTTCTCATATTTAATAACTTTGTCACAAAAATATAGTTTGGTGGTTATTGCTTAGCATTGCTTTACAGTTTCTCTAGTAGTTGGTAATTTAGTTTTGTTAGCACCATAAACATTTGAAATTAGTGTAGTAGATTTTCTTTATTATTGTGAATTTTTTTATTTAAATATTTATTATGAATTTACACCTTCCTCGTGTGATCGATATTTGGGGCTAAAACAGAAAGTTATGTATTACTTGATAATGATACGTATGCTTGCATAGAATCCCAACATAAATTGCTTCAATATCTTATTCTTAAATAATGAATCAAGTTTTTGGCGTCACTATAAAGCGGAGTCAAATTTATTAGGTTTACACTTCTATAATTTCGAGATCAAGTTTTTAGTGCCGTTCTCGGAGAAGGTAACGATAAACTAAATAGATTTGGTAAATTAAGAAATTTAGCGATAAAGTAAATAAAATTAAAAAAATTTAAAAATTTAAAATATATA
>JXCR01120255.1:10969-21721 GCA_002079205.1 Phalaenopsis hybrid cultivar | reverse complement strand
TTAAGCTTACCTTACTCTTAACCTTGCCAGTTATTTATCAATGGCTGTGTGTGTGTTGATTGCTTAAAACTAGTATAATGAATTATTTATGTAAATTTAGTTTTGTAACTATAAATATGTTGAAGTATAAAGGTAGAGTTTATATTTCATGAATATCTACTGCCTAATATATATTCCATGCATAATTTGAATAATAATAACAAGCAAAATGCCATTGAGATTAAAACATAAAAATAACCAAGTATATAATAGAAAAAGCTAATTGATACTAGCATATTATTATTCATACAAAATAGGACTAGTGAATGAATCACCCACATTTTAATTTTTTTCCTAAAAGAAAACTATATAATTAGGGCTGTTAAAACGGCTCGTTGTTCGCGAACAGCTCGTGTTCGACTCGTTAAGAATCTCGTGTTCGGCTCGTTCGCTAAGTTAACGAGCCGAACACGAACAAAGTGAACAAATATTTGTTCGTTCGTGTTCGGCTCATTTTGGCACGAAATACAACTAATAAATTATATATATATATAAGAGTAGTATTTTTAAAAATATTAATTGACTACAAGGCTACAAAAATTTATAATCAATTAAAAATTTTAATTAAGGAAATAAACTAAAAATTATTCAATTAGATTCAAATGATGTTTTAAATATTGCCCCAATCCTTAACATCTTATTGCAACGTGATTAGTGTTGTCTAAACGGNATTAAAAATTTTAATTAAGGAAATAAACTAAAAATTATTCAATTAGATTCAAATGATGTTTTAAATATTGCCTCAATCCTTAACATCTTATTGCGACGTGGTTAGTGTTGTCAAAACGACTCTTTGTTCATGAACAGCTCGTGCTCGGCTCGCTAAGCAAATAAGCCGAACACGAACACACTTTTTGAGCTCGAAATATAAACGAGCCGAATACGAGCTGAGCCTGGGCTCGCTCGTGTTCGGCTCGTTTGCACCCTTATATATAATACAAAAATTATTNGAGCTAGAGTCGCCGGAGTTGGGGTTACCGGAGCTGCAGTCGCCGGGGAGCTGGAGTCGTTGGGAGAGGGGAAGAGAGGGTTAGGGCACGAGGAAGAGGGAGTAACTGAGGGGGATCAAGATTAAGGCAAGTTTGGGGGCGAAGCAAATTTTGGCGGNAAACCATACCTTTGAGCCTCGAGCTTAATGTCGGAGCATCGGAGCTGAGGTCAGTCACCGGAGCTAGAGTCGTCGGAGTTGGGGTTACCGGAGCTGCAGTCGCCGGGGAGCTGGAGTCGTTGGGAGAGGANAAACCATACCTTTGAGCCTCGAGCTTAATGTCGGAGCATCGGAGCTGAGGTCAGTCACCGGAGCTAGAGTCGCCGGAGTTGGGGTTACCGGAGCTGCAGTCGCCGGGGAGCTGGAGTCGTTGGGAGAGGGGAGGAGAGGGTTAGGGCACGAGGAAGAGGGAGTAACTGAGGGGGATCGAGATTAAGGCAAGTTTGGGGGCGAAGCAAATTTTGGCGATATAAAGAATTCATTTTGAGGGCTTGCAAACGGCTTCAATCTGTTGATTATTAACATTAATACCGTTTGCATTGACCATCAATTACTAAACATGTTTGTCGGTGAATGTTTAGTCAAATTGTTGGTTCATAAATAGCCGACGATNAGGGCTTGCAAACGGCTTCAATCTGTTGATTATTAACATTAATACCGTTTGCATTGACCATCAATTACTAAAAATGTTTGTCGGTGAATGTTTAGTCAAATTGTTGGTTCATAAATAGCCGACGACATATGCTTGTTGGTTATTAAGTGCTTAAAAATGATGGTGAAATGCGTCAGTTATAATAAAAATTGTCGTAAACTAATCTACTGTTCATATGTGACGTATACTTGCGTAGTACCCCTAGTGTGAAGGCTTGTCATATAATTTTAAATCATTTCATTTATTCACACAAGTCCTTAAATAGAATTTTGGCCAATTGCATTTAATCTACTGTTCATACATGACTTATACTTGCGCCCCTACATGTTGTCGGAAGTGGGTGCGCCCGACATCGGGCAACGGTGTGTCGTATTCTTTGTTTGCCAACGCGGAACCAACAAGGGTTTGGAGTAGGTGCGTCAGACGTAAGGCAGACATGACCATGACAGAACTTATTTGCGGGTGTGTCGTGCTCTTTGTTTGCCAGCATAGAACTAGCGTGGGGCCGGCGCAGGTTCGTTGGCTGATATGGGCTTGCCAGAACTTGGGTGCGGGTGTGTTGGAGCCAAAATATCCATATTGATATACGACACATTCTGGGCCAAGCGACTTGATGATTGCGAAATGGGTACTTTGAAAAAGTGAAATATCATCCCATAGGTNCGGAGATGTTAGCCCTCAGGCGAGGGGAACGTGGGAGCTCTGAAGTGAGAGCTGGTATCCTCCCAGCCTAGCGACGGATTTAGTAAACAAGCATAGGATTAATCAATGTTCTTTATGCCTGAACCAAAGGGTAAAGAATAGGATTGCTCCTATTTGGCGCATACAATGATTAATGCATCTCATTCCCTTAAATTATCCAATTCATTACATAAGATAGTAGTTTTTAATATCTCAAAGTTCTCCAAACAATTCATCCAAAAAAGGTTATCTTTAGAATTTATATTTGCATTTAGTTATAGTTACTATCTTTATATTTAACACTTGCATTTATGAGTGGATGCTAGATAAAAAATCATTTTAATCGACATTCCAAACTAAAGACTAATAGTAGCATATTAAAATTTGACTAAGGATCTCTTACCTCGCTTCCCTGTGGGTTCGATAAACGAGACTCCACTAGAGCCCTGTATTACTTGAGTGATACGTATACTTGCGTTTGAAATTGTGACTTTACAAAATTATTATAAATATATAAATCTGGGTTTATGAATTCTTGCATATTAAAAGTTGCATCAAGTTTTTGGCGTCATTGCCGAGGGTTTAAATCTTCTAGTAGTGGTGTCAAATTCTTGTATTTTTAGGTATATAAAAAGTCACTGTCACTCACCACCAACAATAACAAGCCCTAAACTCACTAAGTGGGTCGAGTATATGATTAATTTTTCTCTATTGTGTCTTATTAAGTGTCATATTTTTATTTAATTCTAATAAATTAAGTTCATTTTTTATACAATATGCCCAAGCCATTGTAGGCGGTCTATCTCTGCCTCTCTTAACATAAATTCAATCTTAAACATCTACTCTCCTGACCTGATCATCAGATGATTGACGTTTAATGTGACCAAATCATATAGGATGACTCTTTCTAATTTTGTCTACCACAGAAGCTACACAAAGCCTTTCACGCCTATATTCATATCACCTTTTATCTCTAAGTGTAAAGCTACTCATCCACCCGAGCATTTTCATTGCGGCAACACTTAGCTTAATTTTATGCTTCTCTTTTAAAGGCCAACATTTTGTGCCATAGACCATCCTATAAAACTTTCCTTTCAGTCTTAGTGGTACTTTTTTATTACACAATATACCCAAAACATTCCTCCACTTCAACCAACTAAATCGAATTCTACTAATAACATCCCCTTATACATCACTATAAACCATACCTTTGAGCCTCGAGCTTAATGTCGGAGCATCGGAGCTGAGGTCAGTCACCGGAGCTAGAGTCGCCGGAGTTGGGGTTACCGGAGCTGCAGTCGCCGGGGAGCTGGAGTCGTTGGGAGAGGGGAGGAGAGGGTTAGGGCACGAGGAAGAGGGAGTAACTGAGGGGGATCGAGATTAAGGCAAGTTTGGGGGCGAAGCAAATTTTGGCGGTATAAAGAATTCATTTTGAGGGCTTGCAAACGGCTTCAATCTGTTGATTATTAACATTAATACCGTTTGCATTGACCATCAATTACTAAAAATGTTTGTCGGTGAATGTTTAGTCAAATTGTTGGTTCATAAATAGCCGACGATATATGCTTGTTGGTTATTAAGTGCTTAAAAATGATGGTGAAATGCGTCAGTTATAATAAAAATTGTCGTAAACTAATCTACTGTTCATATGTGACGTATACTTGTGTAGTACCCCTAGTGTGAAGGCTTGTCATATAATTTTTAAATCATTTCATTTATTCACACAAGCCCCTAAATAGAATTTTGGCCAATTGCATTTAATCTACTGTTCATACATGACTTATACTTGCGCCCCTACATGTTGTCGGAAGTGGGCGCGCCCGACATCGGGCAACGATGTGTCGTATTCTTTGTTTGCCAACGCGGAACCAACAAGGGTTTGGAGTAGGCGCGTCAGACGTAATGCAGGCATGACCATGACAGAACTTATTTGCGGGTGTGTCGTGCTCTTTGTTTGCCAGCATAGAACTAGCGTGGGGCCGGCGCAGGTTCGTTGGCTGATATGGGCTTGCCAGAACTTGGGTGTGGGTGTGTTGGAGCCAAAATACCCATATTGATATATGACACATTCTGGGCCACGCGACTGGATGATTGCGAGCCATGGGTACTTTGAAAAAGTGGAATATCATCCCATAGGCTCAACGACCAAAAATGATGCCAACAATATTTTTACTAATGGCCTTTGACTATTAAAAATAGCTTGAATTCCTATAGCGTGGCCAAGTTAACAGTAAAGCAAGCTCTAATATTTAACACATTAACAATGGAATCATTAAACCAAACAATATAAGCATGGATGATTAGCATATGGGTTATGACTTTCATTTGATTTGGGAGTTGAGATGTGTTAACTTTTTAAGCTTACCTTACTCTTAACCTTGCCAGTTATTTATCAATGGCTGTGTGTGTGTTGATTGCTTAAAACTAGTATAATGAATTATTTATGTAAATTTAGTTTTGTAACTATAAATATGTTGAAGTATAAAGGTAGAGTTTATATTTCATGAATATCTACTGCCTAATATATATTCCATGCATAATTTGAATAATAATAACAAGCAAAATGCCATTGAGATTAAAACATAAAAATAACCAAGTATATAATAGAAAAAGCTAATTGATACTAGCATATTATTATTCATACAAAATAGGACTAGTGAATGAATCACCCACATTTTAATTTTTTTCCTAAAAGAAAACTATATAATTAGGGCTGTTAAAACGGCTCGTTGTTCGCGAACAGCTCGTGTTCGACTCGTTAAGAATCTCGTGTTCGGCTCGTTCGCTAAGTTAACGAGCCGAACACGAACAAAGTGAACAAATATTTGTTCGTTCGTGTTCGGCTCATTTTGGCACGAAATACAACTAATAAATTATATATATATATAAGAGTAGTATTTTTAAAAATATTAATTGACTACAAGGCTACAAAAATTTATAATCAATTAAAAATTTTAATTAAGGAAATAAACTAAAAATTATTCAATTAGATTCAAATGATGTTTTAAATATTGCCTCAATCCTTAACATCTTATTGCGACGTGGTTAGTGTTGTCAAAACGACTCTTTGTTCATGAACAGCTCGTGCTCGGCTCGCTAAGCAAATAAGCCGAACACGAACACACTTTTTGAGCTCGAAATATAAACGAGCCGAATACGAGCTGAGCCTGGGCTCGCTCGTGTTTGGCTCGTTTGCACCCTTATATATAATACAAAAATTATTGTACCACAGTTAATATAATTAGTGAAATGTATGTTAAATAATCTAAAAGGTTTTTTCATACATGTATTAGACATTTATATTAGCATATGACTTAATAAATGAGATAGTTTGCTATCTAATGATCATATGTGTGATCAACCGATAAGCAACATATTTTAAAATATAGTATGCTATTCCCTATAGGGTTAAAACTTAAGCTAAACAACTACAATAAATTATGGAATGACATATATCCTCCTAATATGACATTAAATGCCTTTTCAATTTAGCCTATGTTAATTCATAAATTGTCATAGTGAAATATTTTGTTAAGAGAAACTTGTAGGGTTCATGATTTCATTCAAACATCTTTAAATCTTCCAAATGGACTTGTTGTCTATTTAAATATTTCATTAATGATATTCATATTCACACGCGTCAACTAAAAATTGATGAATGTTTAATTTGAGTTGAACAGATCAACGACAAGTTCATTTTATTCAAATTAATTTTGTATTGTAATGTGTTTATTTTTCTTCAATGACAGAAGAAATACTTCAAACCTTGTCTCTATGTAATGCCTACCATGCTTCTTTCGAGGAAACATATAAGGCAAAACCTTAAGATCAAAATCATTGTTTCTTCGAGGAAACATATCGGATTAAAAGAGAAATCTAAAGGTATTGAGCATTTAATTGTAGGTTGAATGTCCAAACTACTTCAAGTATTTCTTTGCTTTTGTTGTATATAAATCTATTGAATTGTCATTCCTTAGACATTGGACTTACAACATAAAATTGAACCACTAAGCTCTTTTTATTTAGTATTTTGTTTATTTTTTTATTTAATCCTATGTAGTGATTTGTTTTCATATTTGTAACTGATTTTGACATTCTTTAATGTGACTGGTCCTTCTGGTCAGCAAGAATTCGAGCCAGTCTTCCAAGTAGGAGCCGCTTAGCTTTTTTGATTGGATGTCGGTCGATCGGTTTTATGAGCACTTATAGCCTTTCATCACTAAGCATTTGTTTGGGGCAATTTGTTCTGAAACACAGTCTGCGTTTAGTGTAAAAAATCAAACGCAGCATGCAGCGTTTTCAAAAACCCGCAAAACAAACGGTTATATGGTGTTGAAAACGCTGCCGCACTTATTATCTCGAGAATTAGTTTAACATTCTGATGTAATTTTTTTCTGATACAATTATAAAATTAGTTACAATTTTGATTTTAAATGGTGCTTTTTAATTAAAAATATATTAAAATGAAATTAAAATAAGAAAAAAAAAAAAAAAAAAAAACCATCCATCTCTAGGGAGCCAATCCCATTCCCAAAGGGATGAACAGATGCCATCGCGTCTTCCCCATTCCCGAAAAGAAATAGAGCGCTGCAGCGGCAAATCAGCGCTTGTGACTCTCCACGTGTAACCATTCCATTGGTCCAAATCACCATCACACGCGCTTCGATGCCTTCCCAGTAATGAAACTATATAAAAAAAAACCCTCAATATTATTCAATAAATAAATAATAAAAAAATAAATAATTAATATATGGATAATAGAAAAATGGAATCATTTCGAGAAAGAGCCGACTGAAGTCTTGGTTTTCGGTGCGCCAACTCCGGCGGTCGCCGGCCACGTGGCGGCTTCTCCGCTGCTGCCCAGTGAGAAAAGCTAAGCTAATCTCGCCGAATACGCGAAAAATGCATCCACTTGCGGCATGTGAGAGCGACTCGTTACCTTTTAAAACTCAAATCATCGTGGAAACGGGCCCGTTTTAGACAATTAAATAAAAAATATTAATAATATAAGAAAATGACTAATTTTTAAATATTTTTAAATGTTTTATTATTTTATTATTATTGTCATTAAACCAAATGAATTTTAAAATTTTTTAATCTTATTGAAATGTTTGAGTGAGTTTATTCTCTTGATTCTGTTGGTTGGAAAATATACTTCAATCACAATGCACCACGTGTACTATCCGTTCACATTNTTTATTATTTTATTATTATTGTCATTAAACCAAATGAATTTTAAAATTTTTTAATCTTATTGAAATGTTTGACTGAGTTTATTCTCTTGATTCTGCTGGTTGGAAAATATACTTCAATCACAATGCACCACGTGTACTATTCGTTCACATCGAATACAAAAAACTAACTAGTTTAACGCATGACAGAGTCGGGCCGTACACGTGGTGCATTGTGATTGAACTGAGAACTTAAAGCCTTAATCAATAAATTAAAATGAATTGCATGAATTCTTCAATTTTATTTAAAAGTAAATATTCAAACATATTTGAAGCTCCTTAAAATATATTATAACATTCTTTAGTTTATTTTTTTTAATTTAAAGAAAAATNCAATAAATTAAAATGAATTGCATGAATTCTTCAATTTTATTTAAAAGTAAATATTCAAACATATTTGAAGCTTCCTAAAATATATTATAACATTCTTTAGTTTATTTTTTTTAATTTAAAGAAAAAANCTTAATCAATAAATTAAAATGAATTGCATGAATTCTTCAATTTTATTTAAAAGTAAATATTCAAACATATTTTAAGCTTCTTAAAATATATTATAACATTCTTTAGTTTATTTTTTTTTTATTTAAAGAAAAATAATTTCTATCATCAATTTTATATCGTCTAAAATTTTTTATTTTTTATTTTTAAAAATGTCTTTAATTTTATGAATTTTCCCAATAAGCTTTTATATTTTAATCAATTATTAAAAACTAAATATATAATTTTCTATTCAAATAAATGCTCCCGGCGGAAGGCTTCGAGGAAAACGGGACGAAGGAAGGAACGAAGAAGATGACCGAGGTTCGTCCTGTAATACATTAATTTATAAGAGATATATTATTAAATAATGGAAATGACGTTGGCCTTATAGCCAAATGACCGCCCTGTGACGGCGGCCGGCCGGCCGGCCGGCTGGCTAAGCAATCCATCACCAACTTGATTTGATTTGCCGGCCTTTTGTTCCAAGCCTTTATTTATCACTGGACCAATTGTTATATGGAGTCAATCGCTCAATTATTTAGGGAAAGCAACACTATATATAAATAAATATATATATGTATATATAGCTTTTATAGTGATCAAAATGAATAAATTATTTATNCCAATTGTTATATGGAGTCAATCGCTCAATTATTTAGGGAAAGCAACACTATATATAAATAAATATATATATATATGTATATATAGCTTTTATAGTGATCAAAATGAATAAATTATTTAATAGGAAGATGCAGAGTGTATGTTCAATGCAAATATAGATATAATTGTTGTTGCTGTCGGTCAGATATCATGATATAATATCACCACCATTGGTCTTATCTCTATTATTTAGGTTAGATATTATGAGTTTAGATTTTTAATTTGCTTATGTTGAATGTTATGTGAGGTGTTGAATCAATTATTTATAAATTATTTTACATAAATTCAATGTTTCTAGTTTTAAATCTACCTTTTTTTTTTAAATTTCTAATGTCTTGATATTAATTTTATCAATTTGTCTCGTAGGTTAATTTTGTTTTTAAATTAACTTATATTCGATGTGTATTACTCCAATTAATCTTTTAACCCAAAATGTTTATTAGTTTTGATACGTCGTCTTCAAACATTCATCATCCGACATGAATATTGATGTATGGCACGAATCTTGGGAGAAGTTTTTTAACAATAAAAGTTTAAATTTTGATTAAAAATCATTAAGAACACTGATTTCAGTAAACTTATAGTCAGACTGATCGGAATGAGACGAACCCAATGATACCAAAATTGGTCCAATACGAGTTTAAAAATAAAAAGTACATTAAGTTGATAAACCACTTTTGGAAGCTTTCAGTGCATGATTGAAATGTCAAACGAATTTTGAATATAGCATGCTTATAGTCAAATCAAGCAAGTTCACAAGACAAATGTTCTACATCATTACGATTAAATGCCCATAGAACGCAATCCAATCAAGGGAATCTCCCCAATCTATTTGATCAAAGTGTTATGGATTTTTTTCTTATTTGCAATTTGGATTATATAAATATAATCATACCCCCATCTTGAGAGGAGACTAAAACAGAAACCAAAAGAAAACCATAGTTTGAAGAAGAGGGAGCTGAAGTTTGGTATTTTGGACCAACAATCCGACAAACACTTCTAGCTTCTGCAGTCATCGCACACTGTTGACCACCGCTCGCTGATTGCCACAATTCATCATCAGCCAATGTCCGCTCCTTACGGCGAAACACCATGTGAAGCACTCAACTGACATTGGGGAATCACATAGCAACGTACTAAGGAGTGAATTATCTCAAATGTCAAGTCGACTTCAAATATGGTGTACTGAAGCTCTTGCAATTACTCCTCACTATGACAAATCCTTATTGAGGGGCACCGTGTTCTGTATATCAACTTTGTAACTCGAGAAACTATGTAACTCTTTCTCATTTGTTGGACAAAGGGTTATACTTGTAATCACCAACTCATAGTTCAACATCTCAATTGAGCAAGACTCCATAATTTTTATCCTTCCTAGGTTTTCCATGTAAAATTTTTTAGTATCTCAACTGGTTATTTTCATTTATTTGTGTGTGTGTGCCAGATTTTTGTATGTTACTGAGATGATTATTTATTACTCTATCATTGTGAATCTTTTAATATTCATCGGTTTGGTGTCATCTGTGGGAAAAAGATAATCCCACCACTGAGGTACTTGTGAGACTTGCTGCATAGCCCCAAAACACAATACTCACAATAACAGAGCATTCCAATCGAACAACAATCATTTTAGAAGAGTCACATAGCTAAGTGAATTTAGACTTGGCATCTTCCCACCCTGGAAAGCTTTACCCTACTGGGAAAGGTGTCGCAGTTCCTTCTCTGTAAGCCTGAGTACACAAGATGGAGGAGTCTCAATTGAAGATTCATAAGTTCCTATGTGGACCCCTAATTGTTGTTCCTCACAAAGTCAGATTAAAATTATTTTACACCATTTCAACATAAAAAAAAATGCCCCATTTAAGCATACTCGTACCATGCCCTCTCCCCATGATGGAACCCTTCTCGCTTGCAAGCTGAGATACTAGCCTCCTTGATACTGTAAGTTCCACTCATCTATCTCATGTAGCTCACCAGGCGCTACCACACCCTGTTGTTGCTCCAGATGATGTCATCTGTGA
>JXCR01120247.1:27061-40584 GCA_002079205.1 Phalaenopsis hybrid cultivar | reverse complement strand
TTAATAGTGTCCTACAAGACGTTGAAGAATACTTTCATCATTTATGTAATTATTTATAAATATATCCAGAATAAAAATTATTGTATATGCTATTTTGTTGGATTTAAATTGAATTTTGCTTAATACCTAATTAAAAACTGCTCAAATACAATTAAAAGCAAACATCACAAAATCTGAAAGCCCGTTTCTTCACCATTTTCTGCTTTTAAATCCGATTAAAAAAAAATTTTGCCACAGATATTATATATTTCTTCTTCGACAAATTACTTTTCTCCGCGAGCTTACGATGTCGTATTTACTTGATAGGAGTTGCAGCTTCTCCAAGTCTAACCAACATAAGTAAGTCCTCTCTCTTTGCAATGAACGATGTGCAAGCACTCAGATGAAGACAAGCCTTGTCTTCGATGCAAGCACCGTGGATGGAGACTGAGACTNATTGAATTTTGCTTAATACCTAATTAAAAACTGCTCAAATACAATTAAAAGCAAACATCACAAAATCTGAAATCCCGTTTCTTCACCATTTTCTGCTTTTAAATCCGATTAAAAAAAAAATTTGCCACATATATTATATATTTCTTCTTCGACAAATTACTTTTCTCCGCAAGCTTACGATGTCGTATTTACTTGATAGGAGTTGCAGCTTCTCCAAGTCGAACCAACATAAGTAAGTCCTCTCTCTTTGCAATGAACGATGTGCAAGCACTCGGATGAAGACAAGCCTTGTCTTCGATGCAAGCACCGTGGATGGAGACTGAGACAGAGACTGCTCTGTCAAGTGGAAAAACAATAAATGAGCACTCGCCTTGAGTTTCTTGCTTCATCGCTGGTGAAACAGAAGGGGAGAAGTCACACTTAGATGGAACGAAGTCTTATAGTCGAAGTTGCAAGCAATGTGGATGGAGACAGAGCCGAAGATAGAGATTGCTCCATCGAGTAGAGAAACAACGAATGAGTATGTCCTTTGAGTTGCTTGCTCGGTCGTTGTTTCTCTACTCGACGGAGCATTGAAGATTTGGGTTTAAAGTGAGACTGCTTTGGGTATGAATCCTCCAGTGAGAACCGGCATGCCATACATTTGTTTACTGAGACTGGATGGATTTCATTCATTTAATAGTTCAAGTAATCGAGCACAACACCGCAAGTAATGCACCTATCCTGAAGAAACAACGAATGAGTGCGTGCTTTGAGCTGCTTGCTTAGTCGATGGTGAAATAGAAGGGGAGAAGCCACAAAAGTTGAGGAGCATCGAAGATTTAGGTTTAAAGTGAAACAGCTTTGCGTATGAATCCTCCGGTGAGAACCGGCATGTCATACATTTGTTTAATTGGTGAATTTTGTAAATAGACGGAACTACCCTCCAAAATGTGAAAAATTTTGTTAAATTAAACAAAAAATTTTATTTAGGACCAATTCGGAACAAATTTTAACAGTCAGGGATGAAATTTGAGCATTGTAAAACTCGGGGACTAAATTGGACACTTCTTAATAGTCGTGGGACTATTTTGGGCTTTTTCTCATTCACTTTGTAAACATTCAACAATCTAAATGTTATTTGCTCAATCTAATCAACTTGCCTATTTAAATCAAATCATTTGATTGGATCGCGGGATTTAACTCATGCTCCTTATGAATGTTTGTTTTTTAGTTTTATATACATGAATATATCTTTTATATACTTTTATCCAAAAAATAAAATAAAATAGGAATACACTACAATGATCTTGTGTTTTCAATCGAAACGTATATTGCCGCTACTACCAATAAGCTAGTTGAATATCGGTCCCGAACCTTGAAACAAAGCAATTCAATGCAGGATTGAAAAATATTCATTCTTTCTTGATGATAGCCCAGAAAATAGAAGATTTTTTTCTTCTCCTACTTGGTGGGATAAGTTTTAGATTTTGTGTCAAATATTTACTATTTTCCAACATATTTGGTGTTCATTAACCAGAGTAATTCAATGTTCTCTTTGAATCACTCCCCAATACTATCTTGTATCCGTACATGAATTTCTTGCTCTATGCTCTCTTTCTCAAAAAACAAAAAAATTACAAAACAGAGCCAATCTAACGATAAATTTAGCTCATCTAACACATAAACTAACGCTAATAAATAAGGATCAGTTATTGGATTACATACAACAATAGTTAAATTATCTAGCTAGAAATTTTTTAAAAAAATCATATCTAGCAAATGTCCACTCAAGTTTGTCTGGATATTAGGCATCAATGCACAATTAAAATTTTTTTGGGGAATCTACGTAAACCTTTTTAATTTATTGGAGACTCAACTACAAAAGCAACAACCAAGTGCCCAACTAAATTGTAATTTTTTAAATTGCCTGTTGAGAAAGAAATCACCAGGGCCTTAATGTAGCCAATAGACTAGTGTATTGAGACACATTCAACTCAATTTTAAGGAAAAAGGTGCCGACTAACCATTGCAAACCCAATAGACTAGCAGGCTCTTTCACCAGGGCCTTAATGTCGCCAAAAATCTAGCTGGTTCTCTCACCTCCATTGCAAAAGGAAGAAAAAATCAAGAGAACAAAAAGACTTGGATACCCTAGTCAAACACAATACTGAAAGTATAATGATGAAGATGAACGCAACACTAAAAATACAGGTAATGTCTTCTGATCAGAAAGAGAGCCCATTAAGGAGGAAAGGAAGCTTCTTACTAGGTTTCTGTTCTTAAATCTATGAAGCGAAAGAGAAAAACATGAAATAAAAAAATTTAATGTGTGTATATATATAGATCTGTGTTTCGTGTGTGCNGAACGCAACACTAAAAATACAGGTAATGTCTTCTGATCAGAAAGAGAGCCCATTAAGGAGGAAAGGAAGCTTGTTACTAGGTTTCTGTTCTTAAATCTATGAAGCGAAAGAGGAAAACATGAAATAAAAAAATTTAATGTGTGTATATATATAGATCTGTGTTTTGTGTGTGTAAAAAACCGTGTTTCTCTTCTTCAACGTAATCCTAAAAAATGACCTTCGCCATGAACAAAAAGTGTTCCATTTTCAACACTGACACCGCCTAGCGTGCTATAAATCGTTAAACTGAAAAAACCCGACTTGTCCTAAGCTCTAGGACTCCAAGACCACGGAAAAACAAAATCGACTATAAAGTGACCAACAATGCCTACTCCTGAGAATACAGATGTAGCATCCTACTTCTAACACCATCAATTTTCATAAAATCAAACTTCGCACACAATATCAGCCCCAATATACAACCCCGCCGCAAAAACATTAAAAACCCTAGCAACATAACATGCAAAATGCAAAATTGCCACACATACGCAAAAACCAAATTCCAACAAAATCATCAAAACTGCCTATCAAATCACACAATCCCAAAACAATGCCGAAATCACATCAATTTCCGCCTAATACCCAAGCAAAACCGCCCGGATCCACCGATCAAACTTCACCAAAAAAGAACAAAACCCGCATTAACCCCCGACAAGCGAATTACTCCCCAGAAAACACAGATGGANAACTTCACCAAAAAAGAACAAAACCCGCATTAACCCCCGACAAACGAATTACTCCCCAGAAAACACAGATGGGGCATGCAATGACTGTATCAAGCTCCGCTGATCGCTCAATAACCTCAAATCTCGAGATCGGCGTGCCGCCGATCTTGCTCCGCTCCGGCGTGTCCATTTCACCCGATCTCTTTAGACCTCTCCCACATCACTTGATTTCGCCTTCACATCTCCCCCCTTCTCTCTCCCCCCANCTCGAGATCGGCGTGCCGCCGATCTTGCTCCGCTCCGGCGTGTCCATTTCACCCGATCTCTTTAGACCTCTCACACATCACTTGATTTCGCCTTCACATCTCCCCCCTTCTCTCTCCCCCCCTCACTCTCCCTCTCTCTCCCTGCTATATATCACCCGTATTTTTGCTGCTCTCGGCTTCTCCTACACCTGATTTGAAGAAAAGCGAAGAGCGGGAAGACCCATTTTCTCTCGTTAGCGTCGCCGGCCCCACCGCTGCCATTTATTTAATAAATACAAAAAAGAAACTAACTGGGAAAATGGATATGTTTATAAATAATAAAAATGAAAGGGACAGTTTCGCCCTAGATAACTATTTCTTTGATCCCAAACAATTATTAATTTGCTCTGACAACAATTTAACTGATTATATGGTGGCCACGCAAATGGTTGGAGTTTAAGGCCTCTCTGCAGATAAATTAGATGCGATGATTATTATAAATTTTAATTCTTTTAGAAAAGTCAAATCGTAGCCAAAAAACTGTCACCACGTCTAGTTAAGTCCGGTGTGAAAATTTTGTTTTCAGTATTTTGAAAATACTTAAACTACCAAAATGCAGTTTAACCAAATAGATCTAGCACGTTTTCAAAATGCAATCCCATTAGCCGCCCCAACTAGCCCTTTGGTGACCTTTGGCAAATTACTACAATTTTTAATTTGTTTTTTGCGCATTTGTCCATTTGGGATTTTGTTTTTTTGCACATCAGCCCATCGTGGGGTTATGGAGAATTGTTGAACGCCTTAAATGGACTAACGTTTTGGGTAATACCTTCCCTTGTTTGACAGCTCGGAGACAGCTTGGAGAATATAGTATTTTCGTTAAGTTGTATAAATTATTAAAAATAATTATTTTATTATTTAAAATTAGTTATTTTATAATTTGTTTCGTATGCTTTGAACAAGCAAAATAAATGTACGGCCAATTCTAAATCTTATAAATATGTTTGAAAGATTAGCTTATAAGCCGCATAACACATGAGCAAACTAAATTTAAATTTTAATAAAGTTTAAAAATGAATTACAACTAAAACAAAATTACAAATTTAATTTAATAATTAATATTGAATTATTTTCTAGCATGGTGATAGTTCTCCTTGCAATCTTGAATAATTAATTAAAAAAACTTTCTAATCAATCCTTTTCAGTGTTAAAAGTTATTAATCAGATAATATAATCAGGATCTAATCGATATAGTTTGGATTGTGAGGGCGAAGAAGAATAGAATCGAAACAAATCCAGAAGAATACAAAAAGATTTAACGAGGTTCGACAAAGATGCCTACGTTCTCGGGAGCAGAGCGGTGGTATTTTTTAAATCCAGAAATATAGTACATGATATAGAATAGAATAACATAGGGTTACAAACATGTANATATAGTATTTTCGTTAAGTTGTATAAATTATTAAAAATAATTATTTTCTTATTTAAAATTAGTTATTTTATAATTTGTTTCGTATGCTTTGAAGAAACAAAATAAATGTACGGCCAATTCTAAATCTTATGAATATTCTTGAATTTAAATTTTAATAAAGTTTAAAAATGAATTACAATTAAAACAAAATTACAAAATTAATTTAATTATTAGAATTGAATTATTTTATCGCATGGTGATAGTTCTCGTTGCAATCTTGAATAATTAATTAAAAAAACTTTCTAATCAATCCATGTCAGTGTTAAAATTTATTAATCAGATAATAGAAACACGATCTAATCGATATAGTTTGGATTGTGAGGGCGAAGAAAAATAGAATCGAAACAAATTCAGAATAACACACAGAGATTTAACGTGGCTCGGCAAAGTTGTCTACGTTCTCGGGGGCAGAGCGGTGGCATTTCCACTAATCCAAAAAAATAGTACAGGATACAGAATAGAATAACATAGGGTTACAAACATATTTATTTATAACCCTAGAAAGAGCAGAAAGAAAAACTTGAGTGCAATATGTAATTACCAAATTACTCATTTACAGCACCCCCAACCCAGATAAGGAAACTCCTCTAGTTTGGACAGAATCTTCCTGACCTCAATATCTCTGTACTTGTGGTTCAGAATATCATCTATAGCACTTGTTTAGATCGTTGGAAATGAAGTATAATGTAAACCTTACAAAGTACTCTGATTATAATGTATTATGAATATTTTAAAACTATTCGATTGTTTATAAAGTAAATACAAGTAAATTACTATTATTTTATTTGGTTAAATGCATGGAAGGTAAAGTAAAAACACGTTGTTCTGAATACATATGAGCTATTCGGTTGCGTGCAAAAAGAGTACTGAGTTTTTATTTTTCATGAATCAGATATTTAATTCTTATAATATTATATATTTAACATTTAAANCTGCTCTCGGCTTCTCCTACACCTGATTTGAAGAAAAGCGAAGAGCGGGAAGACCCATTTTCTCTCGTTAGCTTCGCCGGCCCCACCGCTGCCATTTATTTAATAAATACCCCTGAAAAAAGAAACTAACTGGGAAAATGGATACGTTTATAAATAATAAAAATGAAAGGGACAGTTTCGCCCTAGATAATTATTTCTTTGATCCCAAACAATTATTAATTTGCTCTGACAACAATTTAACTGATTACATGGTGGCCAGCAAATGGTTGGAGTTTAAGGCCTCTCTGCAGATAAATTGGATGTGGTGATTATTATAAATTTTAATTTTTTTGAAAAAGTCAAATCATAGCCAAAAAGCTGCTACCACATCTAGTTAAGTCCGGTGTGAAAATTTTGTTTTCAGTATTTTGAAAACACTTAAACTATCAAAATACAATTTACTCAAACAGATCTAACACGTTTTCAAAACGAAACCGCACTGCCCCAACGGGCCCTTAGGTGACCTTTCGCAAATTACTACAATTTTTAATTTGTTTTTTGCGCATTTGCCCATTTGGGGTTTTGTTTTTTTGCACATCAGCCCATCGTGGGGTTATGGAGAATTGTTGAACGCCTTAAATGGACTAACGTTTTGGGTAATACCTTCCCTTGTTTGACAGCTCGGAGACAGCTTGGAGAATATAGTATTTTCGTTAAGTTGTATAAATTATTAAAAATAATTATTTTATTATTTAAAATTAGTTATTTTATAATTTGTTTCGTATGCTTTGAACAAGCAAAATAAATGTACGGCCAATTCTAAATCTTATAAATATGTTTGAAAGATTAGCTTATAAGCCGCATAACACATGAGCAAACTAAATTTAAATTTTAATAAAGTTTAAAAATGAATTACAACTAAAACAAAATTACAAATTTAATTTAATAATTAATATTGAATTATTTTCTAGCATGGTGATAGTTCTCCTTGCAATCTTGAATAATTAATTAAAAAAACTTTCTAATCAATCCTTTTCAGTGTTAAAAGTTATTAATCAGATAATATAATCAGGATCTAATCGATATAGTTTGGATTGTGAGGGCGAAGAAGAATAGAATCGAAACAAATCCAGAAGAATACAAAAAGATTTAACGAGGTTCGACAAAGATGCCTACGTTCTCGGGAGCAGAGCGGTGGTATTTTTTAAATCCAGAAATATAGTACATGATATAGAATAGAATAACATAGGGTTACAAACATGTATATTTATAACCCTAGAAAGAGCAGAAAGAAAAACTTGAGTGCAATATGTAATTACCAAATTACCCATTTACTGCACCCCCAACTCACATAAGGAAACTCCCCTGATTCGAACAGAATCTTCCTGACCTCAATATCTCTATACTTGTGGCTCAGAATGTCATCTATAGCACTTGTTTAGATTGTTGAAAATGAAGTATAATGTAAACCTTACAGGGTACTCTGATTATAATGTATTATGAATATTTTAAAACTATTTGATTGTTTGTAAAGTAAATACAGGTAAATTATTTTTTTCTATTTGATTAAATGCATGGCAAGTAAAGTAAAAACACAGTGTTCTGAATACATGTGAGCTATTCGGTTGCATGCAAAAAGAGCACTGTGTTTTTATTTTTCATGAATTAGATATTTAATTCTTATAATATTATATATTTANAAATTAAGTGGCTTGTGTCCGAGTTTATTTTTACATGGAACTCATTTGGTAGGAATATCAAGCCAAATGCAACCACAAGCTAAATAGTCTGTACATAATAATGGCTTAAAATTCTCACGTCACTTAAACAGATATTTCTCTGCCAAAAAAAATTGCTTCTGAAATTCACAAAAGATGTGATTAAGATGAACTTGGGATGCAAAGGCTATCTTCTATAAAATTAATAAATGACAGAAAGAAGCTAATCGGGATCCATAACCTGTTCTGATTAATGAGACAAACCAGAAGTTTGGCATAAGCATTAATAGTTTCAGTCAGTTCTTCAAAACAATGAACATAAATATTACAATCTTAGCAATTGAGAATAGGGATTGAAGCGAAATAACAGTTTTAAAAGCACAAAGTCAGCTATTTAGAGTGACCAATCCACTATCCAAAATGACTCGTCATGCCCATTTATCTAATTCACTTTCATCCATCGAGCTTTGGATTGCTTGAGCCTTGAAAGAAATGAAAGAGTCATTGTAGAATTCTTGGATAAGTTTTTATATATAACATCAATGTCATCTTTGGAAAAACCAAGAATGTTTGAAAGCTCAATCATAAGTTCGGTAAATAATTTTTTTTTTCTTTAGAATATTTTGTTGTGCTCTTGATTGCAATAGCTACCTTACCCACATTTTCTGTTATCATAACAACTTACTCCCGAATATTTTGATCAACCGTAGGCACTTTCTTCCTCTTTTTTGGTGTTGGGTAATGTGGAGACCTGGTACGCCGAAATTTAATTAGCTTCTTAATTAAAAATCTCACCTACCGCTCTTGTGATTTCTATAAATAGCATCTTTTGACTTAAAGGAAAAGACAAGCCAAGCTAAGCCCACTTGAGAGCTAAGAGAAAGCAAGAAGAGAGAGATACAGAGAGAGAGAGAAAGAGAAAGGGAGAGAAAAAAATAAAGATTTTTTTGTAAACGTCGAGGCGTTCGACGGTGTAATTTCTTGAAGTACTAAAATTCCCTGCAGCTTCGTGGAGGTGAGCAAGTTTGTCGAACCACATAAATCTGTGTATCGCTATGGTGTTTTTTCTGCGTATAATTTTTCTCGTTCCATTTTTTCGTTTTATTGCCGTCGTTTTTTCACAGCATGTGGAACACCTCTCTTTGTAGACAAATGACATTCGTCGATTTATCTTTCTTATGACAACTTCTTCATTATCAACATCCAAAATATTAATAGCTTATGTTGCTTTAACATCAGTCTCAACAAGATGTAAGAAGTCATCGTCTTCTTAATTTGTTGTGGCTCAATTAGAATGTTAGAATTCTCGGATTTAAACAAGTCTCTAGTAGCGTGTCCTTCACCCCGAACTTTGTCCAACTCCAAATAATCTGCAATTAGCACCTTCAAATAAACATCTTTTGGGAATGCCTAGAAATAGAAGAAAAAACATTTTTTTAAAAATGAATACAAAGAAAATGATAATTGCCCTAAAGAAATATTTGAATATGTTACACATACTCCTCGTGTCCCGTCAAAATCACTTTTTTATCCTTTTCCCACGATACACCTAATTTTTTTCTAAGCTATTGAATATAACCCCATATACCTCTTTGATGTCGAAGTCGGTTTTTACATTGTTCGACTGTTACATCCATTCCAAAATGTTCTTTTAACTTTGTGTAATATCTTGGTAGAAAGCATATTTAAAACATTGAGCACTTCTCATATTAGCATCCACATATTTTGATATAATATGAAATAAACCTGCAATTCCTTCTAACTTCAAACTCCAATAAAAATGATTCATTTTCTTATTAGTTTTAGAAGAAGAAACATTAGTCGGTTGTAGTGACTCCACGCGAAAACACTTAAATAAAATGGTCGCGCTTACATATTTCATTAGTGCGAAAATAATATAATTAAAAAAATTTCACTGACTACAATAAAAAAATATCCGAATAAAAAAGAAAAAAAATGAATAAAACAAATTTAATTGTTAGAAAGTTTAATTACTCACTTGGGCAAACAATCTAAACAAAAACATGGCAACAAGGCATTGTGGAGACCAAGAAAATCACAAAGTCTTGCAACCAAACCATACTAATTACACATGCTATTTCATCAATCAATAAGCACTGGCTGGCAGCCAGAATTATGATTACTATGAGCAAGATAACACCAAATATCACCTCAAAATTGTTTATATGTGAGAGATAAAAATATATATTTTATTTTGGTGGCATTCATATAGAGTTATAGTAAAAATTATACCACTAGAAACTGAACATAATTTAAATAAGACTTTAATCTTTTTAATTAAGCAAACGCTTCTCTGGTGTTTTCTTGGAACCAATAGCAGCCTCACTGGCAGTATAGTTGCATAAGGATGCATAAATTTCCCTGAGCCAGCAGAATGAAGCATAAAGCATCATCTAAAGCTGCTCTTTTTAATGGCAAAGACTTCATTCCAAATAATAGCGCTTGCGACACGGCTATACTTTATGTCATAAAATATACATTATGTCATAATGCAAAGGCATTTAAATAATATATTCACAGCTTCAATTCAAATTGCAAAATCCAACTGGAAAGATAGAACAAGAAGAGTTTCATAAGCAACATCTCTTGCAGCATCCAAGTTTGGTACTAAAAAGTAAAGAGGGTTTTACATAGGGCATCCAAGTTCGGCTTGTTAAAAAGCTCGTGTTATGCTCGTTCGCTAAGTTAATGAGCCGAACACGAACACGAACAGATATTTGTTCGTTTATGTTTAGCTCGTTTTGGCTCGAAATACTGCTAATCAGTTATATATATACGACTCAAACTGAACTCCTTTAAATGATATCTTGTAGCACTGTATGGGAAATAAACCCATTTCGGTCGGAATAACCAACATCAACTAAACAATATTTTTTTCTGAAAATTTGACAAATTATTTTTTATTGTTAAAATCACATGTAATTATAAGGCTTATATTTAAAATTTTCAAATTAAATATCTTCTAAAACACATAAATCATCATATCTTTCAAATGTATCTTTTAAGATTGTTGCATCGTGTGTTGAACCTTCGCATCTAGCAAGAACATACGTGAATCTCAATTCAAAGTCAACTGCTCTTAAAACACTATTGACTGGACATAATTTTCTACCTTTAAATGTGGCTTCATGCTCCTTTGGAACTCTAGCTTAATGTGGGTTCCATTTATTGAACCAATGCCATCTTATTTTTATATAAATTGTATTATAATAAAAAATTAAAATTAAGAAATAATAATCTGGCTGAAAGTAAGGCTTAAATAGTGATTTGTTTAGATTTGGATAGGATTAAGATGTCGGGTTATGGTTTACATGTCAACATTTTTTTTTAATGCATTGATTGAATACCATCATTAATATATTTAATAACTTAAAAATATTTAATTTTATGTTATCTAAGAAAGTTCAAATGGACTTTGGTTTATAATTAAACATTAGCATTTCAATTCATTCCCAAATAATTATTAAAAAGATGAGTAATTTTGAGCCTCCAAGATTTTTTTTCAGAGCTTGTGTTCTTAAGTTCTGAGATAGTTGGAAGCAACACAATCCACTCATTAATATTTCTTAATATTTATTTTTCATATAAGCATTATTCATACTAATAATAGAATTTTTTGTTCTTTTTAGTTGTCAGAAAGTTGAGACCACAATCGGTTGATCAATGTGTCAGTAATATTTAACCGACTTGATAATGATTTGGAGGTTGTTTGCTTGACAATGATTGCGGTGTAATGTAAAGTAAATACATACATTTTAAATTTTTTTATGTTTGATATGTTGTAAATGATAAATCTAATAAATTTATGAGGTTTTTCTGCACGAGATCGCAAATCGCATTCTCGCGCGTAAATGGTCTTCCTACACATGAGTTGAGAATCATGTTGGTCTGTAGTTAGTCACATAGGTGGTAGTGGTGAGTAGTAGTGACATCTATAGACCGCAGAGGCTGGAGTGTGGAGTTGTATGAGTTGCGGTCCACGTGGGTCTTAGTTGGTCATACGAGCCATAATGGCGAGCAGTAATGACATCCGTAGACCGAGGGGGGCTGGAGTCGGGAACTGCACGAGCAGAGGACCACATAAGTTGTAGTTTGTCACATAGGTCGCTGTGGCAAGTAGCAATGATGTCTGTGGACTGCCGGGGTCGAAGTTCAGAGCCGCACGAGCTCAAGATCGCATAGCTTGTAGTTGATCACATAGGTTGTAGTCGCAAGTATAAGTGACATCCATAGCCTGCGGGGTCCTGAGTCAGGAGCTGGGGACCACGTAGGTCATTGTTGGTCACATTAATTGTAGTGGTGAGCGGAAGTGACGTTCGTTGAATGTGAGGGTCTGATTTGGGAGCTGCACGAGTTGTGGACGACGTAGATTGTTATTGTTCATAAAGATCATAGTGGTGAGTAGTAATGATGTCAGTGTACTGAAGGGTACGCAATTAGGAGCTGCACGAACAATTGCAGTAAGTAGTAGTGACATTCGTATACCACGGGGTCCGGAGTCGGGAGCTATAAGTGTTGGGGACCGCATAGACCGTTGTTGGTCACATAGAGCATAGAGGTGAGTGGTAATGATGTATGAATGTCACAGGGGCCTGAGTCGGGAACTACACGAGCTGAGGACTATGTAGATTGTAGTTGATTACATGGGTCGTAGTGGTTAGTAGTGACATTGTAAACCGTGGGATCCATAGTCGAGAGTTGTGGGAGTTGCAGGCCACGCAGGCCGTTGTTGGTCACATGAATCGTTATGGCAAGTTTCGATGATTTTTGTAGGCCTCGGAGGCCAGATTAGGATGTTGCATGTGAGTATGAAGGGCGCCTCATTACATCACCTTCGAGACTCATTGTTACATCGTCGCTGGGGTGGCATCTCGTTATTCGGGATGATGTGTCGCTTTACATATTGCATCGTGATTTTGTAATATCAGTTGTCGCTTTGCACGATGCTTCATTGCAAGGAGCATGCAACCTTCGATGATGATTGACAACTACTAACAGGTGCTGGGGTGCGACGGGAGGCGACTGGTGGTCGACGGCGAAGTGCTGTTGAACTTTAGGTAATTCTTAAAGTTTCATGCTTTGTATCAAGCCTCAAGCTCCCCTCCTCCTCCTCCCATGATCTATTTATAAAGTTTCAAGTACAATTAATGTAGGAATATAAACAACTTTGATGAGACAATCCAAATAGTTCCCTCTAATAATAGAGCTTTTAAAGGATATTTTCATGTTTTAATGAAATAGAAATTGAGTGATATTGGGCTCATTGGAATTTTCTTGTCAAGACGTTTGATTAGATTATAAGCTCGTCAAATTCAACATCCATTTGACCTCACAAACGTGTTCATAAAACTTTCAAACATGATTCAATAGCTCTACCGGAGCATGATTTGATTCAAATTGGATCCATGTTAGTACCATTGTGTCCGTCTCTTCGAGCCAGTCAATATAACTATAAGTTTGCTAGATCAGAGCTTTGACCAATATTTAATTTAACTAAAATTTGAATATTTCGTATTAAAAAATTATCTTGAGATTCATAAGATGCCAGATATTTATACTAATTATAGAATTAATTCAGGTCATATCAAATATCAAAATAAAATTTAAGTCATTATATAAAAGGGGTAACCAATTAATAAATTTGCAACTGTACATACAAACAAAATTGATATC
>JXCR01120247.1:0-26689 GCA_002079205.1 Phalaenopsis hybrid cultivar | reverse complement strand
TAGTATTTTTTGAATATGTTGGACTTTATTTGATTCAAAATAAAATAATTTATATATTTTTATTTGATTTGAAAAATTATGGAGGATGATAGCCAATAATGTGGATGGGTCACGTGAGAAGTGTGAGTGGGGCGCGCTCATTGATGCGCGAATGATTGCCGCGAAAGCAAAGCGGAGCTTTTACTTTTGGGAAGAAAGCACAGCTCAATTACTGACCCCTCTGTACGAGCACGGAAAGGATGTGAGTCGCAACCGTCCTTTGACGAGGCTTCGATAAACGGCTTTGTTGACATATTATAATTCAAAAAAATTAAATTAGAGATATATTTTTTGTAATAGTAATATGTTTGTATGAATTTCATAATGCCAATATTTATATATAGTTCATTAAATAAGTGAATTATATAAGTTGAGAACAAGATGCAGCACGTGAATTCAAAGTTTTGATGGGCGCTTGAGAGATTTAATGAAGTTTAATTCAAATTGTATGTCCTTCATATATTTATCATGACTTTGGAGCTTCAATCAATATTATAGAAACTTTTAAATTATATAAATGTTAATAAATTTTGATTTTCTTTCTTAGGAATTGATCCCAATTGGGCTCCACCTTATCTTACATGCACCCATCACTCGTAACAACAATTGCTGAGATCTTATTGATATCCTCTATTGTCCCCACCTTAAATCGATACAATCTATAATTTTATGTGTTGAATCTAAATTTGTACGTGCCTAAGGAATGAAGCGTCGGACCAGGGAGATAAGATTGAGAGGGAGAGGGAGAGGAGCGGAAGAATAGAGAAAGACTCCCCTAGCCTGGGAAAAAAATGGGTGTTCTATCGATTCATGAACTCTTCTTATTTCATAAAGCTTGAATTTAGATGCGTGAGGGAAAAAAATGTCTTTTTTACATCATAGAGCTCTTCTATTTATAGAAGATAGAGGGGCAAAAAGTATAAAAAATACATGTTTAGCATTGCTTTAGAGAAAAGAACAAAGCGTGTTCCGATTCTTTTTATTCCGGCCGTCGTCTTAAGATCGATGCAAATCATTTTTATGTATACAATATGAAACCACACAATAATGTGAAAAAAATACTTCTATTTTTCCCTTCAATATCCATCATCATAACTACTGAACATGGGCACTTGATCGTTGTTCAAGTATTGGGCTTCCTACACTCTGATAAATGATTTATAAGATATAGCGGTATATCATTTTATGACTCTACATGATAATTTTATGCATTGAATAAAATTTATTTGCAACTAAACTGCTCTTGAGATGGATAGACCTCTCAAATACAAAGGCAAAAAAACTTAAATTTTTAGATGGAAAAACTTATTATAAAAATAAATTAATTTTTTAATAATAAAATGAAGAATATATAACTAAATAAAAGTAAAGCACTACGTAAGAGTGAGTCAAACACCCAATATAAATGTTAACTACAAATATAATTTAATTAAAAAGTAGTTTTAATTTGTTTTATATTATCAATTAAAAATAGATTTATTTAATTTAAACAAAATAAGATTAAAATTAAATTTTTTATTATTAACTTAAAAATAATTAAATTTGCTTCTCAAAAAGTAATGTGTTTTTATTTAATACAAATATAATTTTGAGATTACAATTATATATATTATGATTTGCATATGTGCCACTCAATTCTTATATATTTACAGATCGAGCATCTAAACTTTAAATTTAACGTATACGCCGCTCATCTGCGNTATATATATATATATATATATATATATATATATATATATATATATATATATATCACCCAAAATTTAGACCCAATGATATAAAAACTAGACCAACCATGTATGTAAAAAATTAAGTTTAGGATTAAGATATGTAAATATATAGAAATTAAGTGGCTTGTGTCCGAGTTTATTTTTACATGGAACTCATTTGGTAGGAATATCAAGCCAAATGCAATTGCAAGCTAAATAATGTGTACATAATAATGGCTTGAAATTCTCACGTCACGAATCAAACACGTTGTAAACAGATATTTCTCTGCCAAAAAAAATTGCTTCTGAAATTCACAAAAGATGTGATTACGATGAACATGGGATGCAAAGGCTATCTTCTATAAAATTAATAAATGACAGAAAGAAGCTAATCGGGATCCATAACCTGTTCTGATTAATGAGACAAACCAGAAATTTGACATAAGCATTAATAGTTTCAGTCAGTTCTTCAAAACAATGAGCATAAATATTACAATCTTAGCATTTGAGAATAAGGATTGAAGCGAAATAACAGTTTTAAAAGCACAAAATCAGCTATTTTGAGCAACCAATCCACTATCCAAAATGACTCGTCATGCCCATTTATCTAATTCATTTCTCATCCATCGAGCTTTGGATTGCTTGAGCCTTGAAAGAAATGAAAGAGTCATTGTAGAATTCTTGGATAAGTTTTTATATATAACATCAATGTCATCTTTGGAAAAACCAAGAATGTTTGAAAGCTCTGACATAAGTTATGTAAAAAATTTTCTTTTCTTTAGAATATTTTGTTGTGCTCTTGATTGCAATAGCTACCTCACCCACACTTTCTGTTATCATAACAACTTTCTCCCGAATATTTTGATCAACCGTAGGCACTTTCTTCCTCTTTTTTGGTGTTGGGTAATGTGGAGACCTGGTACGCCGAAATTTAATTAGCTTCTTAATTAAAAATCTCACCTACCGCTCTTGTGATTTCTATAAATAGCATCTTTTGACTTAAAGGAAAAGACAAGCCAAGCTAAGCCCACTTGAGAGCTAAGAGAAAACAAGAAGAGAGAGATGGAGAGAGAGAGAGAGAAAGAGGAAGGGAGAGAAAAAAATAAAGATTTTCTTATAAACGTCGATGCGCTCGACGGTGTAATTTCTTGAAGTACTAAAATTCTCTGCAGCTTCGTGGAGGTGGGCAAATTTGTCGAACCACGTAAATCTAGGTATCGCTATTGCGTTTTTTCTGGGTGTAATTTTTCTCGTTTCATTTTTTCGTTTTATTGCCGTCGTTTTTTCACAACATGTGGAACACCTCCCTTTGTAGACTAATGACATTCGTCGATTTATCTTTCTTATGACAACTTCTTCATTATCAACATCCAAAATATTAATAGCTTATGTTGCTTTAACATCAGTCTCAACAAGATGTAAGAAGGCATCGTCTTCTTAATTTGTTTTGTCTCAATTAGAATGTTAGAATTCTCGGATTTAAACAAGTCTCTAGTAGCGTGTCCTTCACCACGAACTTTGTCCAACTCCAAATAATCTGCAATTAGCACATTCAAATAAACATCTTTTGGGAATGCCTAGAAATAGAAAAAAAAAACATTTTTTTTTAAAATGAATACGAAGAAAATGATAATTGCCCTAAAGAAATATTTGAATATGTTACACATACTCCTCATGGCCCATCAAAATCATCTTTTTATCCTCATCCCACGATACAACTAATTTTTTTTCTAAGCTGTTGAATATAACCCCATATACCTCTTTGATGTCGAAGTCGGTTTTTACATTGTTCAACTGTTGCATCCATTCCAAAATGTTCTTTTAACTTTGTGTAATATCTTGGTAGAAAGCATATTTAAAACATTGAGCACTTCTCATATTAGCATCCACATATTTTGATATAATATGAAATAAACCTGCAATTCCTTCTAACTTCAAACTCCAATAAAAATGATTCATTTTCTTATTAGTTTTAGAAGAAGAAACATTAGTCGGTTGTAGTGACTCCATGCGAAAACACTGGTCGCGCTTACATGTTTCATTAGTCCGAAAATAATATAATTAAAAAAAATTCACGACTACAATAAAAAAATATCCGAATAAAAAAGAAAAAAATGAATAAAACAAATTTAAGTGCTAGAAAGTTTAATTACTCACATAGGCAAACAATCTAAACAAAAACATGGCAACAAGGCATTGTGGAGACCAAGAAAATCACAAAGTCTTGCAACCAAACCATACTAATTACACATGATATTTCATCAATCAATAAGCACTGGCTGGCAGTCAGAATTATGATTACTATGAGCAAGATAACACCAAATATCACCTCAAAATTGTTTATATATGAGAGATAAAAATATATATTTTATTTTGTGGGCATTCATATAGAGTTATAGTAAAAGTTAGACCACTAGAAACTGAACATAATTTAAATAAGACTTTAATCTTTTTAATTAAGCAAACGCTTCTCTGGTGTTTTCTTGGAACCAATAGCAGCCTCACTGGCAGTGTAGTTGCATAAGCATGCATAAATTTCCCTGAGCCAGCAGAATGAAGCATAAAGCATCATCTAAAGCTGCTCTTTTTAATAGCAAAGACTTCATTCCAAATAATAGAGCTTGCGACTCGGCTATACTTTGTCATAAAATATACATTATGTCATAATGCAAAGGCATGGAAATAAATATATTCACAGCTTCAATTCAAATTGCAAAACCCAACTGGAAAGATAGAACAAGAAATCATCTTGCAGCATCCAAGTTTGGTACTAAAAAGCAAATAGGGTTTTAACATAGGGCTGTCAAAATGGCTCGTTCTTCTTGAACAACTCATGTTCGGCTCGTTAAAAAGCTCGTGTTCTGCTCGTTCGCTAAGTTAATGAGCCGAACACAAACAGATATTTGTTCGTTTATGTTTAGCTCGTTTTGGCTCGAAATACTACTAATTAGTTATATATATACGACTCAAACTGAACTCCTTTAAATGATATCTTGACGCACTGTATGGGAAATAAATCCATTTCGGTCGGAATAACCACCATCTACTAAACAATATTTTTTTTCTGAAAATTTGACAAATTATTTTTTATTGTAAAAATCACATGTAATTATAAGGCTTATATTTAAAAATTTCAAATTAAATATCTTCTAAAACACATAAATCATCATATCTTTCAAACGTATCTTTTAAGATTGTTGCATCGTGTGTTGAACCTTCGCATCTAGCAAGAACATACGTGAATCTCAATTCAAAGTCAACTGCTGTTAAAACACTATTGACTGGACATAATTTTCTACCTTTAAATGTGGCTTCATGCTCCTTTGGAACTCTAGCTTAATGTGGGTTCCATTTATTGAACCAATGCCATCTTATTTTTATATAAATTGTATTATAATAAAAAATTAAAATTATGAAATAATAATCTGGCTGAAAGTAAGGCTTAAATAGTGATTTGTTTAGATTTGGATAGGATTAAGATGTCGGGTTATGGTTTACATGTCGACATTTTTTTTTTAATGCATTGATTGAATACCATCATTAATATATTTAATAACTTAAAAGNGAAAGTAAGGCTTAAATAGTGATTTGTTTAGATTTGGATAGGATTAAGATGTCGGGTTATGGTTTACATGTCAACATTTTTTTTTAATGCATTGATTGAATACCATCATTAATATATTTAATAACTTAAAAATATTTAATTTTATGTTATCTAAGAAAGTTCAAATGGACTTTGGTTTATAATTAAACATTAGCATTTCAATTCATTCCCAAATAATTATTAAAAAGATGAGTAATTTTGAGCCTCCAAGATTTTTTTTCAGAGCTTGTGTTCTTAAGTTCTGAGATAGTTGGAAGCAACACAATCCACTCATTAATATTTCTTAATATTTATTTTTCATATAAGCATTATTCATACTAATAATAGAATTTTTTGTTCTTTTTAGTTGTCAGAAAGTTGAGACCACAATCGGTTGATCAATGTGTCAGTAATATTTAACCGACTTGATAATGATTTGGAGGTTGTTTGCTTGACAATGATTGCGGTGTAATGTAAAGTAAATACATACATTTTAAATTTTTTTATGTTTGATATGTTGTAAATGATAAATCTAATAAATTTATGAGGTTTTTCTGCACGAGATCGCAAATCGCATTCTCGCGCGTAAATGGTCTTCCTACACATGAGTTGAGAATCATGTTGGTCTGTAGTTAGTCACATAGGTGGTAGTGGTGAGTAGTAGTGACATCTATAGACCGCAGAGGCTGGAGTGTGGAGTTGTATGAGTTGCGGTCCACGTGGGTCTTAGTTGGTCATACGAGCCATAATGGCGAGCAGTAATGACATCCGTAGACCGAGGGGGGCTGGAGTCGGGAACTGCACGAGCAGAGGACCACATNACATTAGCATTTCAATTCATTCCCAAATAATTATTAAAAAGATGAGTAATTTTGAGCCTCCAAGATTTTTTTCAGAGCTTGTGTTCTCAAGTTCTGAGATAGTTGGAAGCAACACAATCCACTCATGAATATTTCTTAATATTTATTGTTCATATAAGCATTATTCATACTAATAATAGATCTTTTTGTTCTTTTTAGTTGTCAGAAAGTTGAGAACACAATCGGTTGATCAATGTGTCAGTAATATTTAACTGATCTGATAATGACTTGGAGATTGTTTGCTTGACAATGATTGTGGTGTAATGTAAAGTAAATACATACATTTTTAAAACATTTTATGTTTGATATGTTGTAAATGAAAAATCTAATAAATTTATGAGGTTTTCCTGCACGAGATCGCAAATCGCATTCTCGCGCGTAAATGGTCTTCCTGCACATGAGTTGAGAATCATGTTGGTTTGTAGTTGATCATATAGGTCATAGTGGTGAGTAGTAGTGACATCTATAGACCACAGAGGCTGGAGTGGGAAGTTGTATGAGTTGTGGTCCAAGTGGGTTGTAGTTGGTCACATAAGCCATAATGACGAGCAGTAATGACGTCCGTAGACCGAGGGGGGTCGGAGTCAGGCAGGTTACATGTTCCACTGTGCCGAGACGTGAGGTGCAGGTGATGATGATCACCCTGAGGTATGCGCTAGCGCCCTTGACAAGCACTCCAGAACCCGCCAACGCTCGTGAAGACCCAGGTCGGTCGGTCTCATCCGATCGGATGTGTGGATAATGAGGTCACCTTCACAACCTTCTCCCTTCTATCCCTATCCAAATGTAGGGCGGTTCGCTTTAGTTCTCAACCGCCCCTTTTCCCGGTGCTCATGAAGAGCTACGAAACCTCCACCGGGGGACCGAGCAGGGCATAGCTAGCGGCATATGAGCCTACTCAGTGAAAAAGATTCTTTGATCCAGTTGAGGATTTCGATTTCCTCTGTCATTTATGTTGACTTGTCCAGAGGGCTCATAACCGTCAATCGTGATGTCTTAATTAAAATCCGGAACATCCTAAAGTCAATGAAAAAGATATTGGTGATTGAAAAACATCAAAAAAAGAAAGTGACTCGTGACAATGTTGGACAGGGTGTCATAGAAAGATGTTTAGGGGTAGTGGCTTTCAGTTCGAAGGGTTCTTTCTTACTCGAGTGAGAAGGTTAAGAAGATGTGAAGAAGCAGAAAAGGAAAAAATTAGGGTTTGAACTGACGAAAATCAATATGCTTGGGAGTTGTATGAGTTGTGGTCCACGTGGGTTGTAGTTGGTCACATAAGTCATAATGACGAGCAGTAATGACGTCCGTAGACCAAGGGGGGCCGGAGTCAGGAACTGCACGAGAAGAGGACCACATAAGTTGTAGTTCATCACACAGGCGGCAATGGCGAGTAGCAATGATGTCTGTGGACTGCGGGGGTCGAAGTCGAGAGCCGCACGAGCTCATGACCGCATAGGTCATAGTTAATCACATAGGTTATAGTGGCAAGTACAAGGGTATGTTTGGGGCAGCTGCAGCTTATCCAGCTCCTGCTGATAAACAATTTATCCTGATAATCTGCTCATGAGCAGCTGATCCAGATAAACTGGCTGGTTGTTTGGTTTGTGCATTTGGAAAACAACTGATTCTGGATAAATGACCATTCTGCCCCTATTTTGAATAAGTTGTTTAGTTGTTTGGTTGATGCTTTTGAAAAATAATTGATTTGCAAATTTTTGTAAATGAAAGGTCTTTCAGACATTCTGCAATAAAAAATTTCAAGACGTGGCTTGACTCCATAAGTTGTACAATAAAACTAACAAATTGAACAATCATGTTATTATTAATCAAGTTCTTAACTAATTAGTAAACTATATTCATTTTATAAATAAACTACTATTAAACACAAGCATGTCATTAGAGATCAATCAATATTTATTTAACTACTTATCATCGTTAGTTGAGTATATATATAATTTTCTTTCTTTCATTCTCCTCCTCCACCATGCTCTGTAAATTTGGCACAATTTTGATCAAAATTGATTTGAAATATCTTTTCAAACATGAATTTGCATAAATTTGACATCTTACAGTAAGCTATAGCACCCATAATTGAATTCTCCATTTCTGAGTTCATTTACTGTTGCTCTTCTTTAGAATTTTCATGAGATTTTTCTACAATCTCAAAGCGTTGAGGAAATTAGAGAGGAAGAAGCTTTCCGTTGTAGAAGAGCTCGTCAGCAGAGGAGAAGGTGATCTCCATATGTGATATTGGATTAGCTGAAAGATAGAACTCAAATTCTTTGTTGTTTGTAGAGAATATGCGATAGTAGAAGACGCTTGTTGAGCTCATATCCATGTCAATGTATTCCTCCTCTACTGAGTGGTCACATGAAGAAGAAGACCCACTAGCCACGGAAGAATTACAAGTGTATGATGGGTGAGCTCTCTTGGTTCTGTACTAGTTACGTTAGTGTCTTCCAGAGAAAGAGAAGGTGGTGACTTTAAGAAGGAAGGGGAGGGGAAGAAGGTGCATCGATCCGAAATCAATTTCCAGCAAAGATCCGTAATAAAATATTTAATTTTCTAGCAATGATCCAGAACAAAATATTTGATCGCAGAAATTTGCGAGGGAGAGGCAGGGACGGTAGTGCGATCGGGCAAGAGAGAGGGACGAGACGGACGGCAGGGGCACGGGAAGAAAATATCGTGGAATACAGATACGAGACGCGGGCCGCAGGGTTGATCCCGCAGCCCCGTCCCTTAAGAAAATAAAAACGGTGTTTCTTCATAAGTTATTAAAACGCACGAATCAAACAGTGAGGCGGCGTTTCAAAACGCCGCCCGCATTTATAAGCTGTCCCAAACGGACCCTAAGTGACATCTGTAGATTGTGGGGTCCTGATTCGGGAGCTGTAGGAGCTGGGGACCTTGTAGGTCGTTGTTGTCACATTGATTGTAGGGGTGAGCGGAAGTGACGTTCGTTGAACGTGAGGGTCTGAGTTGGGAGCTGCACGAGTTATGGACGACGTAGATTGTTATTGTTCATAAAGATCATAGTGGTGAATAGTAATGATGTAAGTGGATTGAAGGGTACGCAGTTGGGAGCTGCATGAACAGTTGCGGCGAGTAATAGTGACATTCGTATACTGCGGGATCCGGAGTCGGGAGCTATAAGTGTTGGGGACCGCATAGACTGTTGTTGGTCACATAGAGCATAAAGGTGAATAGTAATAATATATGAATGATATGTGGATTGTAGTTGATCACATGGGTCATAGTGGTTAGTAGTGACATCGTAAATCGTGGGATCCATAGTCGAGAGCTGTAAGAGTTGCGGGCCAGCAAGGCCGTTGTTGGTCACTTGAATCGTTATGGCGAGTTTCGATGATGTTTGTAGGCCTCGAAGGCCAGATTAGGGTGTTGCATGTGAGTATGAAGGGTGCCTCATTACATCACCTTTAAGACTCATTGTTGCGTCATCACTAGGGTGGCATCTCATTATTCGGGATGATGTGTTGCTTTACATATTGCATCGTGATTTTGTAATGTCAGTTGTTGCTTCGCACGATGCTTCGTTGCAAGGAGCATGCAACGTTCGATGATGACTGACAACTACTGACAGGTGTTGGGGTGCGACGGGAGGCGACTGGTGGTCGACGACAAAGTGCTGTTGAACTTTAGGTCATTCTTAAAGTTTCATGCTCTTTCTCAAGCCTCAAGCCTCAAGCTCCCCTCCTCGTCCTCCCAAGAGCTATTTATAAAGTTTCAAGTACAATTAATGTAGGAATATAAACAACTTTGATGAGGTAGTCTGGAGAGTTTCCTCTAATAATAGGGCGTTTAAAGGACATTTGCATGTTTTAATGATGTAGGAATTGAGCGATCTTGAGCTCATTGGAATTTTTTTGTCAAGACGTTTGACTCGATTATAAGCTCGTCAAATTCAACATCCATTTGACCTCACAAATGTGTTCATAAAACTTTCAAACATGATTTAATAGCTCGATCAGAGTTTGATTTGATTCAAATTGGATCAATGTCAATACCATATGGTCCGTCTCGTCAAACCGGTAAATATAACTATAAGTTTGCTAGATCAGAGCATTGATCAACATTTAATTAAAATTTAAATTTTTCTTGTTAAAAAAAATTATCTCGAGATTCATGACATGCCAAAGATTTATACGAATTATAGAACTAATTCAAGTCATATCAAGGATCAAAATAAAATTTAAGTCAAGAGGTAACAAATTAATAAATATTGCAACCGTACATAAAAACAAAATTGATATATTGAAAAACACCACCCCCCCAACGTCCCTGCCAGTTGGATTGGATATATGGGACCCGCATATCTATCGAGGGCCATGTATCTATTGATCGTATTACGTGACCAACGGCCAAATCAATAAAAACAAGTAATAATAAAGACCAGAAAAAAACAAGAAACTTGAAGTGACCCACAACACCCNCCCCCCCCACCCTCCTCCCCCCGCCCAAGTCCCAGCCAGTTGGATTGGATATATGGGACCCGCATATCTATCGAGGGCCATGTATCTATTGATTGTACTACGTGACCAACAGCCAAATCAATTAAAATCAGAAAAAAACAAGAAACTTGAAGTGACCCACAACTCCATGCCTGCTGGTAGAATCTTCTCCGTACTCAGTTGCCAGAATTTAGGTGAGGGCTGCGCGTCTCCCCCCCGCTCCCATTTTGTTCTCTAGCTCCGAACCTAATTTTAGCTTAGTTCTCAATAATTAATCGGATTAACTTTTAATTTGTTTCATTTGATTCATAATTAAATAAATTATCTATTAAAACATGAATCTTAAGCAAATATTTATAGAAGAACTTACACATAGCACTCAATTCTTATGGATTTTCATGTCTCGGATTAAAAGTTTTATTTTTACACGTCAAAGTAGCATTGATTGCAGTTTTCAACTATCAAATTCATCTTTTCATACATAGCTAAAGAGTTATGCCTTCAAACATGAAAATGTTTAGGTGAGAGATAAGTGAGTCAATAAGAATTTAGTCTTGCATATGTATATTTCCCATATTTCTATTACAAATTCATAGGATGGGCCGTAAAATCATATGAATTTTATTCTAAACTAACTCAATTTTGAAAAATATTTTAGATATTTAATGTGCTCTCAAATTTTCACATCATAAAGACACATGTTTCCACACAACACTAGTAATAGTTAACATTGACCGATCGATAGAATATTATGGTACTTACGAATATATAAATAGTCTCATGCTTCGCATTTAGGGGACTATAAGTTGGACAAGGTCCATAAATTTGGTGAATCATATAGATATTAAAAATGATTGGTAATGATTGATGATTATAATGTAATTATTGCTTGATGGTCGTTGTCTAATTCTATCGCTTCTCCTAACTAACAATAAAGTTCACTATCAACCAACATCATTGCTGACTATCGTCATCGCTTGTCTTCTATTGGAGTTACACTATCATACGTTCGAAAGGCAAACACTTGTATATTTAGCATAGCATAAGATGTGATAACAATACTAGTCTCGCTTCTTTAAATAAGTTTCTACATTTAAGACCACATAAAATATATTTTTTGCTAATGAAAAAAATATCCCCTAAACAAGTAATAATAAATAGTAAAAGGAAGAAAAAAAAAATCAAATAAATAAAAAATAAAAAATAATTAAAATGAAATATCAAATTATAAAATGACTTGATATAAACATATTTATCATAAATGAGTGATACCTAACATGTCATGTCGTCATGTTTCTATACTATTGTAATTCATGAATGAAATGTGTCACACGTGTTAAAAAATAATTATAAATGTGATATACTTGAACTTNCTCCGAACCTAATTTTAGCTTAGTTCTCAATAATTAATCGGATTAACTTTTAATTTGTTTCATTTGATTCATGATTAAATAAATTATCTATTAAAACATGAATCTTACTCAAATATTTATAGAAGAACTTACACATAGCACTCAATTCTTATGGATTTTCATGTCTCGGATGAAAAGTTTTATTTTTACACGTTAAAATAGCATTGATTGCGGTTTTCAACAATCAAATTCATCTTTTCATACATAGCTAAAGAGTTATGCCTTCAAATATGAAAATGTTTAGGCGTGAGATACGTGAGTCCATAAGAATTTAGTCATGCATATATATATTTCTCATATTTCTATTACAAATTCATAGGATGAGCCGTAAAATCATATGAATTTTATTCTAAACTAACTCAATTTTTAAAAATATTTTAGATATTTAATGTGCACTCAAATTTTCACAACATAAAGACACATGTTTCCACACAACACTAGTAATAGTTAACATTGACCGATCGATACAATATTATGGTACTTATGAATATATAAATAGATCTTATACTTCGCATTTAGGGGACTATAAGTTGGAGAAGGTCCATAAATTTGGTGAATCATATAGATATTAAAAATGATTGGTAATGATTGATGATTATAATGTAATTATTGCTTGATGGTCGTTGTATAATTCTATCGCTTCTGCTAACTAACAATAAAGTTCACTATCAACCAACATCATTGCTGACTATCGTCATCGCTCGTCTTCTATTGGAGTTATATACTATAGGACGTTCGAAAGGCAAACACTTGCATATATATAGCATAGCATAAGATGTGATAACAATACTAGTCTCGCTTCTTTAAATAAGTTTCTACATTTAAGACCACATAAAATATATTTTTTGCTAACGAAAAAAATATCCCCTAAACAAGTAATAATAAATAGTAAAAGGAAGAAAAAAAGATTATAATTTATAATTTATTAATGTACCTCATAACAATATCATAACAAATAAATAAATAATAATAAAAACTAATTAAAATGAAATATCAAATTACATGTTTCTATAATATTGTAATTCATGAATGAAATGTGTCACACGTGTTAAAAAAAAATAATTATAAATGTGATATGTCATATGATTGAACTATAGTATTTTTTGAATATGTTGGACTTTATTTGATTCAAAATAAAATAATTTATATATTTTTATTTGATTTGAAAAATTATGGAGGATGATAGCCAATAATGTGGATGGGTCACGTGAGAAGTGTGAGTGGGGCGCGCTCATTGATGCCCGAATGATTGCCGCGAAAGCAAAGCGGAGCTTTTACTTTTGGGAAGAAAGCAGAGCTCAATTACTGACCCCTCTGTACGAGCACGGAAAGGATGTGAATCGCAACCGTCCTTTGACGAGACTTCGATAAACGGCTTTGTTGACATATTATAATTTAAAAAATTAAATTAGAGATATATTTTTTGTAATAGTAATATGTTTGTATGAATTTCATAATGCCAATATTTATATATAGTTCATTAAATAAGTGAATTATATAAGTTGAGAACAAGATGCAGCACGTGAATTCAAAGTTTTGATGGGCGCTTGAGAGATTTAAAGAAGTTCAATTCAAATTGTATGTCCTTCATATATTTATCATGACTTTGGAATTTCAATCAATATTATAGACACTTTTAAATTATATAAATGTTAATAAATTTTGATTTTCTTTCTTAGGAATTGATTCCAATTGGGCTCCACCTTATCTTAATTCTTACATGCACCCATCACTCATAACAACAATTGTTGAGATCTTATTGATATCCTCTATTGTCCCCACCTTAAATCGATACAATCTATAATTTTATGTGTTGAATCTAAATTTGTACGTGCCTAAGGAATGAAGCGTCAGACCGGGGAGATAAGATTGAGAGGGAGAGGGAGAGGAGCGGAAGAATAGAGAAAGACTCCCCTTGCCTCGGAAAAAAGGGGTGTTCTGTTGATTCATGGACCCTTCTTATTTCATAAAGCTTGAATTTAAATGCGTGAGGGAAAAAAAATGTCTTTTTTACATCATAGAGCTCTTCTATTTATAGAAGATAGATGGGCAAAAAGTATAAAAAATACATGTTTAGCATTGCTTTAGAGAAAAGAACAAAGAGTGTTCTGATTCTTTTTATTCCGACCATCGTCTTAAGATCCATGCAAATCATTTTTATGTATACAATATGAAACCACATAATAATGTGAGAAAATACTTCTATTTTTCCCTTCAATATCCATCATCATAACTACTAAACATGGGCATCTGATCGTTGTTCAAGTATTGGGCTTCCCACACTCTGATAAACGATTTATAAGATACAGCGGTCTATTATTTTATGACTCTACATGATAATTTTATGCACTGAATAAAATTTATTTGCAATTGAACTGTTGATGAGATGGATAGACCCCTCATATACAAAGGCAAAAAAAAAAACTTATATTTTCAGATGGACAAAGTTATTATAAAAATAAATTAATTTTTTAATAAAGAAATGAATAATATATAACAAAATAAAAGTAAAGTACTAAGTAAGAGTGAGTCAAACATCCAATATAAATGTTAACTACAAATATAATTTAATTAAAAAGTAATTTTAAATTGTTTTATATCATCAATTAAAAATAAAAAAAAAATATTTAATTTAAACTAAATAAGATTAAAAATTATATTATTAACTTAAAAATAATTAAATTCGCTTCTCAAAAAGTATTGTGTTTTTATTAAATACAAATATAATTTTGAGATTACAATTATATATATTATGATTTGCATATTTGCCACTTAATTCTTATATATTTGCATATCGAGTATCTAAACTTTTAAGTTTAACGTATACGCTGGTCATCTGCGTGAAAATATATATTTTATTTTTTAAAATTTTAAGTAGTGGGATTTTTATTGTGATATAAAATATTTAGGTGATATAAATATAAAAAATATATATTTACGTGATTTGGTTGCAATAACATGACCCCAACTTCCTCCTAAAATTAGATAAATCCAATCATTTTGTATGATCCACCAAATAAGGACATATATAACGAAAAGCTTGATGTATGGGCATGTAAGAGGCAAAGTTGGCGACCAAAACATTGTGTTATGATAATAAATATATGAAAGATTTATAGACATACCAGTCAATTTTTATGTATTTGTACATTTAAGACCTAAACTTCAATTTTTACATAGTTACCGCCTTACCTATGTATGAAGATGTATATTCTAGTATTTAAAAGTTAAAATAGTGGTATTTTTTAATTGGTGTGTAAGATTTGGGCGGCATAAAGGTAAAAAAGAAAAGTATAAGTTTTAGATATGCAAANTTTGTACATTTAAGACCTAAACTTCAATTTTTACATAGTTACCGCCTTACCTATGTATGAAGATGTATATTCCATTATTTAAAAGTTAAAATAGTGGTATATTTAATTTTTGTGTAATATTTGGGCGGCATGAATGTAAAAAAGAAAAGTATAAGTTTTAGATATGCAAATACAGAGGAAGTGGATGATATGTATGTAAATATCCCTAAATATAAGGCTAAATCTATTGGTCCACTGAGGGACAAGGATTCTACTATCCAATAAAATTGGCTAATCATGATGCAAAATTAAACTAAAAAACTCTAAATTCAAAACCATCTGCAAAATAATTATGGTAGTGGGGGCAAAATACACTTTCAAGGGGGGCAAATCTTTAGATTGCTTGTCCATTTCATCCAAATATTTATTTTAGAGGGGGAAAATCCCCTCCCCCTCCCATAAAATTGGCTAACTATGGTGCAAACTTAAATTTAAAAACTCTAAATTTTGAACCATCTAAAAAATAATTATTGGAATAGGGGCAAAATACACTTTTGACTAAGGCAAATCATCAAATTGCCTATCATTTTTATTAAAATATTAATATATGAGGGAGAAAATCCCCCTCTGATATAAATATTTTAATTAAAATGATATGAAGTTTGATATAAACTTAAGCTAAAAAACTCTAAATTCAGAATCATCTGCAGAATAATTATTGGAGTGGGGGCAAAATGTATTTTTTTATGGGGGCAAATTATCAAATCGTCTATCATTTACTTTAAATTATTTATATTGGAGGGGGAAAATCCCCTTCCCTCCCCCTCCCATAAAATTGGCTAACCTTGATGTAAAATTAAACTAAAAAATTGTAAATTCATAACCATCTGCAGATTAATTATTAGAGTGGTGTCAAAATGCACTTTTGAAGGGGACAAATAATCAAATTACCTATATTTTTCATTAGAATATTAATATGTCAGGGGGCAATTCCCCCAGTGATATAAATATTTTAATAAAAAAGAATAAACAATTTGATGTAAACTAAAACTAAAAAATTTTAAAATCTGAACCATTTGCAGAGTAATTATTGGAGTGGGGGCAAAATGCACTTTCGATAAGGGCAAATCATCAAATCGCCTATGCTTTTCATTAAAATATTAATATCCCCTCGACATTGTTAGCTTAGCACGGGTCTGCCCATGCTTTATACTTCATTTTGTGATGATTTGTGGCATTTTAGGGAAACCTACTAGGTAGACCTCAACCTTATATATTGAGAAAACCCCTCCAGTAAAATGAAACTTAACTCTCAAATATAGACGTGCCTTGCCATATAATGATATTAAATTTGAAATTTATTAGGAACTCTAAAGTTAAGGGCGTTCTTATGAGAGTTTTTTTTCGTTTGTGACTTATCCCGCAATTGCACCAATAGGACAAAACTGTGAGACCATTAGTCCAAAGAGGACAATCTCTCAATCAATAAGAGTTAGAGCTATTTCAAATGGAGTTTAAGCAGTACACCAACCTTAAGATGAGAACCAAGTGTGACATACAAAAAAGTGTTACGCTGCGAAAGCCACCTCTTAAACCCTATATGATATAAAGTGTTGTACTATGAGTGTCATCTCTTAAATATATTAAGAGGTCATGCTTAGATCCCTATGAATAATTCTAGGTTAAAAATATTCATAAGGACTTCGCTTACTTAAGCGGGGGAGATTGTGAAACATTTTGAAGTTGAACTTTAAGCTTTAAGGAGACTTTTAGTGTAATAGTTGTAATTTCATGAAAACTCAAAGTGAATTTTTTTCTTATAGGAATAGTTATGAGGATGGGTAATCTCCTTAGAAGTTATACTAACGATGCAAAATCATAATGCTAGAGAACTAAAGTAGACAAAATGTTGATGCGTGGGAGTTAAGGTTGTTTCATGTATAAATAATTATCATCTTTATTAGATGTTATCTCAATTTATGTGAATGAATTGATCACAATAATATGATTCAAACTTCAATCAATTACATTGAGAGCTTAGCTCACTTAAAATATAACCCCTATTACTTAAAATATAACCCCTATTCTAGAATTATATGTTATTTATTGAAACGTTGCAATGATTTAATAAAAAAATATTATTATTTTTTACTTAAAAAAAGTGAAAATTTTTNATACCAAAGGGTATTGAAATTAATTTGGGAATTCTAAAGAAATAAATTTAATTCTCATCATTAACTAATTTGAGAATCTTAATGAAAAAATCCCAACAAAATACACATGGATGTAAATATCCCTAAATATAAGGCTAAATCTATTGGTCCACTGAGGGACAAGAATTCTACTATCCTATAAAATTGGCTAATCATGATGCAAAATTAAACTAAAAAATTCTAAATTCTGAACCATCTGCAGAATAATTATGGCAGTGGGGGCAAAACACACTTTCGAGGAGGGCAAATCTTCAAATTGTCTGTCATTTTCATTCAAATATTTATTTCAGAGGGGGGAAATCCCCTCCCCCTCCCATAAAATTGGCTAACTATGGTGCAAACTTAAATTTAAAAACTCTAAATTTTGAACCATCTAAAAAATAATTATTGGAATAGGGGCAAAATACACTTTTGACTAAGGCAAATCATCAAATTGCCTATCATTTTTATTAAAATATTAATATATGAGGGGGAAAATCCCCTTATGATATAAATATTTTAATTAAAATGATATGAAGTTTGATGCAAACTTAAGCTAAAAAACTCTAAATTATGAATCATCTGCAGAATAATTATTGGAGTGGGGGCAAAATGCACTTTTTTACAGAGGTAAATCATCAAGTTGTATATCATTTACGGAGGGGGAAAATCCCCTTCCCCGCCCCTCCCATAAAATTGGCTAACCTTGATGCAAAATTAAACTAAAAAATTCTAAATTCTTAACTATCTGTAGAATAATTATTAGAGTGGTGGCAAAATGAATTTTTGAAGGGGACAAATAATCAAATTACCTATTTTTTCATTAAAATATTATATGTGAGGGGGCAATTCCCCCACTGATATAAATATTTTAATAAAAAGAACAGACAATTTGATGTAAACTAAAACGAAAAAACTTTAAAATCTGAACCATCCGCAGAATAATTATTGGAGTGGGAGCAAAATGCAATTTCGATGGGGGCAAATCATCAAATTGCCTGTGCTTTTCATTAAAATATTAATATCCCCTCGACATTGTTAGCTCAGCACAGGTCTGCCCATGCTTTATACTTCATTTTGTGATGATTTGTGGCTTTTCAGGGAAACCTACTAAGTATACCTCAACCTTATATATCGAGAAACCCCTTAAGTAAAATGAAACTTAACTCTCAAATATAGACGTGCCTTGCGATATAATGATATTAAATTTGAAATTTATTAGGAACTCTAAAGTTAAGGGTGTTCTTATGAGAGTATTTTTTCGTTTGTGACTTATCGTCTAATTGCACCAATAGGACAAAACTGTGAGACCATTAATCCAACGAGGACAATCTCTCAATCAATAATAGTTGGAGCTATTTCAAATGGAGTTGAAGTAGTACACCAACCTTAAGATGAAAACCAAGTGTGACATACCAAAAGCGTTACGTTGCGAAAGCCTCCTCTTAAACCCTATATGATAGAAAGTGCTGCATTATGAGTGTCATCTCTTAAATATATTAAGAGGCCATGCTTAGATCCTATGAATAATTCTAGGTTAAAAATATTCAGAAGGACTTCGCTTACTTAAGCGGGGGAGACTGTGAAACCTTTTGAAGTTAAACTTTAAGCTTTAAGAAGACTTTAGTGTAATAGTTGTAATTTCATGAAAACACAAAGTCAAATTTTTTTCTTACAGGAACATTTATGAGGATGGGTAATCTCCTCAGAAGTTATACTAACGATGCAAAATCATAATGCTAGAGAACTAAAGCAGACAAAATGTTGATGCGTGGGAGTTAAGGTTGTTTCATGTATAAATAATTATCATCTTTATTAGATGTTATCTCAATTTATGTGAATGAATTGATCACAATAATATGATTCAAACTTCAATCAATTACAATGCGAGCTTAGCTCACTTAAATGAAAACCCCTATTCTCGAATTATATGTTATTTATTGAAGTGTTGCAATGATTTAATATAAAATATTATTATTTTTACTTTAAAAAAGTGAAAAAATACATTTTTATTCATTTGTAAAAGGCGGTATATATGTAAAAAAATTAAGTTTGGGTGTTATAGACATAAATATATAGGAATCAAATGGTATGTGTGTAAATCTTCTTAGTGTTTATTGCAGAATGAAAAAAAAAAATAGAGAGAATAATTTGGTGAAATCGAAAAACGTTATTCCTGCAGGCCATCCCTCCAAATGGATACCACGTTCGACAGCGTAAGTCTAAAAACCCTAAACCCTCTGGACATTTTTTTTTCCTCCCCCTCCGCTGTTTCCCCATCGACAAGATTCGAGATCTCCCTAACTTCAGCCAATTTTTATGAATTATCAGGACCTCATCTACTCCATTTTCAAGCTCGCCTGGAGCAGGAAAGCGGCCGAGAAGAGCGAAGAGACGGAGTTAAACGAGGCAGAGGTACGGCTTTGATTCAGGATAAGACATGNATAGACATAAATATATAGGAATCAAATGGTATGTGTGTAAATCTTCTTAGTGTTTATTGCAGAATGAAAAAATAGGAGAATAATTTGGTGAAATCGCAAAACGTTATTCCTGCAGGCCATCCCTCCAAATGGATAACACGTTCGACAGCGTAAGTCTAGAAACCCTAAACCCTCTGGACATTTTTTTTCTCTCTTCCTCTGCTGTCTCCCCATCGACAGGATTCGAACTCTCCCTAACTTCAGCCCCTTTTTATGAATTATCAGGACCTCATCTACTCCATTTTCAAGCTCGCCTGGAGTAGGAAAGCGGCCGAAAAGAGCGAAGAGACGGAGTTAAACGAGACAGAGGTACGGCTTTGATTCAGGATGAATCAGGCAGGTGTAATGTATCAGTTCTGTTCGAATGGCTGATTGGGGCAAATTTGGAGGGTCTGGCCTCTTTGAATTGGTTCCTGAATTCTGCCTTTGGTGACCGAGCTTGCTCCGCATTTTGTCTCGGGGGCTGCTTGAGAGTACTTACCGCATTAAGAGAGAACGGTCTGGGCTATTTTAGGAGATGCATTAGATGCACAGAAGAATAACAATTAAAACGACAAGTAAAGCAGTAATGTTCTATTTTTGTGTTCAAAATGCAGAAAACTGCACGCATAGTTTAAGAAGTCACCCTATGGATGAAAATACTGAGGTTGAACCAAGTTTTGGGTAAAGTTGTAGGGCGGGCACAGCTCCAATTATTTATTAACTGTGCTAGGTTGGTGCTTTTGTTAGTGTCTTTAGAACGAGTGGGATCATAAAAATAGTAGTTTGATCAGACACTTTTTCGATGCAACACACAAATCTCTAAATGAATTTGAAAGATTGAATAGGTACTCAATTTATTAAGAAAAGTAATATGGAGCCCAGTTGAGTTCATAATGATGCGAATATCTTGCTAAAAGATTTGGCTTGATACAACAAATACATCCATTCCAAAACAGTGCTCNAATTGTGAACTTGGGATATGATCAAAATAATTTGAGTCTAATTTCCACTGATGCAAAGACTGTTGAAATACATTTAAAAAGGCCTCCAATGAAAAGCTTCAATGTTGTCAATTTAATGCTGTGCTTCCTATGGTGGCCCATTTTTTGTGTGTGTGTGTGTTTGTTGAAACATTTCTAAATATTTTACATAAAGATTATGAGAGGCGAAAGACACTTAATATGAATTTGGTCCTTTAGTTTCTTGGTGAAACAACGTCTAAATGAAAACTTACGAAGCATGGATGAAACAATACTACACAGGTGCGTGAACACAGTAAGTCTATAAATCCGACTGGCATTGCTCAAATATTTAAGCATCCCTTGAGCCCTCAAACTTGGCATTGGAGACACCTGTTAAAGCTCTTACAACCACATCTAAATGAGAATTTACAAAATATTATAACGTTTACCAACACAAATTTTTTATAAGAGGATGGTTAGCTTTGAGGATCATTATCATTAGTCATACAACTAGTTCCACATCAGTGGAATACTCTAACCAACATTAGTCTCCTTCCTCAACATCATCAATTCTCCTTCGTTAATATTAAATAACAATTATTATCAGTAAAAAACCTTTTATCATTCGAAGCATTACAAACAACTTTGATTATTACCTCCATCCTTCTATTATCATAATATTTGTGTAAGCCACTGTCGTCTTCTCTTGCTGTGGATGCAATCTCTAGGTTCGTCAAAGGCTTAGCTTTTAGGTGCCTATTTTTCGTTAACTTCTCAGTTGTTAATGCTATTCCATTTTTGGTTTGTCATAATCAGCACCTTTAGGTTTGCCACCATCTTGACCTTTTGGTTCACTGCTGCCATCACTGTTTAACTTGTTTATTAGTATGACTCTTATGTTAGCAACAAGGTTGGCCACCTTTTGATGGGATCCCTATATGTTGTTATCATTTTTTTTTCATGTTTTTATCATTTCCATATAGCTGAACACACTCATCTTCTAANTTTGTCATAATCAGCACCTTTAGGTTTGCCACCATCTTGACCTTTTGGTTCACTGCTGCCATCACTGTTTAAGTTGTTTATTAGTATGACTCTTATGTTAGCCACAAGGTTGGCCACCTTTTGGTTGGATCCCTATATGTTGTTATCATATTTTTTTTTTCTTGTTTTTATCATTGCCATATAGCTGAACACACTCATCTTCTAGCAAAACATTATAACGTTTACCAACACAACTTTTTTATAAGAGGATGTTTAACTTTGAGGAACATACAACTAGTTCCACATCAGTGGAATACTCTAACCAACATTAGTCACCTTTATCAGAATGATCCTTTCTCCTTCATTAATATTAAATAACAATTATTATCGGTAAAAAAAAACCTTTTATCATTTAAAGCATTACCGACAACTTGTGATTATTACCTCCATTCTTCTATTATCATAATATTTGTGCAGGCTGCTGTTGTCTTCCCTTGTTGTAGATGCAATCTTTAAGCTTGTCAAAGTCTTAGCTTTTAGTTGCCTATTATTGTTAATTTCTTACTTGTTAATGGTATTGCATTTTTGGTTTGTCATAATCAACACCTCTAGGTTTGCTACCATCTTAACCTTTGGGTTCACCACTGCCGTCACTGTTTTGCTTGTTTGTTAGTATAACCCTTATGTTAGCCACAGGGTTCATGAAGGTCACCTTTTGGTTGGATCCCTATATGTTGTTATCATATTTTTTCTTGTTTTTATCATGGTCTTCTAGCTGAGCGCAATCATCTTCTTTTGCTTTGCCATGTTTACGAACTTTGGGTTGGTCACTACCAAGTCTTTTGTGTTCTTATCGGTGCCGCTCTTAGGAAAGTTGTAGTTGATAATGTTGGATTGCCCATTATCATCATCCCTTTGGATGACCACTTGTGAAATGTTTAAGTTTGTTATTATCATTGCCCTTGACTCTTATCCTTTATTTGCCTTTAGATTTGCAATTGTTGTGGCCTCGAGAAATAACAAGTAACTACCGAGGGTCCTATCAGAAGGTTTGTGCTGCTTGCAAATGCAATAATTAGCCTCCAATCAATGTTAAGTCTTTAATTGGCAACATTTGCATTAACTATTTATCTTTTTTGCTTTCTCTATTGTGTGGCACATCACTTGCATCAATCATATAGATTTGACGCTTGATCCATAATCAAACGCTTTGCTTCCTCATGTCTATGAAGTTTCTTTGTCGGCTTTATAGCCAACCATGTCACTTGCATTGGTTCACTTAGAGTGTTTTGTTGGCTACATTGCTCACACCTCATTATCCAACTTTATCAACTACATCATGGATCTCAATAAATAACTCTAACTTTGATTGCTTCATTTGCCACACTATTGAGGCTACTCCACGAGCATCACTTGCACTATTAGTATGGATTTGTTAACAAATCATTGTAATAATGTTGCATAAATAATTAAGCATAAAGAGAGCTCTAATAAAAAATTAATCTTATAAAATAAAATGAAATATGTTAAATCCATTAAAAGATCAGCTATATTTGGAAGACCTTAAATTCTTTAAAAGATTGTGGGATTGTCAAAGTAACTTTAATTCACATAAATGAATGCCAATAACATCATTATGGATGCTCCTAACTTAATTTAAATACTTTGCATTGTGGTGTTGGCTCATAGCTTTATCTAAAATTATAGTCACAAGGGGAGGTCCATGTTGATATCTAAAGAGCGGTTGTAATTTATTACACCTGCCTTATATCTTAGAGGCCTTTATAACTCCTAGTTGCGCTATTTTACCTTTGATCAAACTTGTAACCTCAAATCCAAAAGGAAAAGGTCAACCCAAGGCTAATTGATCTTTTTAGTAATGAGCAGGGTTGTAGGTGTATACATTGCATCTTGAAAAGGTTTTATTTGATCTTTTATGGATTTCATTCGACTTCTTGCATCATGGGTCGCATTTATCGAGAATAATTTTGACCAAGATTTTGAAAACATTGTTCCAAATTCTTTTTGGATTCAAATTGACATTCTCTATAATGATTATAAAATTTTGAGCAGTGCTCTAATTGACACTTTGCAGTTTTGGAAGGTTTTTCTTGAGGACATGCATCGGGCAATGTTTTGTGAATTTATTAAGGAGAATTCTTTTCCACTATTGTATAGAGGTGGAACAAGTTTTAGATGAAATTATCACTCATAATTTACTGATGCTGCTTCACTTAAATGTCTAATATTTTTTTACCCTTTATAGAAATTTATAGAATATTTTCACCTTGTACACCTTTTTGATGGTTAAGGTTAAATTAATGATCCAATTTTCTAGTTAAGTCTCTTCATTTGGAAAAAAATGCCTCAAATGTGTCAATGAATTTTTCCCTCAAACGTGTGGCTTACAACATCACAACAACAAGGTGACTTTGAAATAAATTGGATAATTGCTAACATTTGTTCAAAAAGGAATGCTTAAAGATCTCTTCTCTTGTAGAAAAATTTTCAGATTTTGAAAAATCATGATTCGATTGACAACCTTGAGGAGGAGAGTGTGGGATGTACAGATTTCTTATATAGGGCGTGGTTGCCATTGATGAACTTTTTGCTTGAAGCTTGGCATGTTTCTGATATAGGGAAAAAAATTGTGATAATATCATTGCATCAACTTCAAACCCAATTGTTGGAAAGCATTCATTGGCGGATATGTTCAAAAGATTAAATTAATTGATATTACATAAATTACCTTTTTTAGTGATATTGATTGCATTAAAAGATTTTTTTTTTATTATGCAATGTAGAAAATTCTTGATGATCAACTTTATGGGAAAATTTTGACCATTTTCTTTGGGTTGAGCACATGAGGAGGATGGTCTCCAAAAGATTCTGTCAATTTGGTTAATCCATTGTGCTGCAATGATTTGGAACATATTGCAAAAAGTTTTAATTAATGTAAAAGAATCTCTCATGCAAAAAGAATAAAATTTCGACACTAAATTATGGAAGGAGTTCATGAAGTCTGCAACACATTTTAATAATTTTGTTTTATTTTGAAATTGTATATGGTTGAAAAAATTCTTGGATTTTGGAAGGTTAGAGTTTCAGTTGCTACAATTGTTGGGATCAAAGAGGTAAAAAATGAAATTGATAGAGTTTCATCTTAAAAAAATCATCTTAAAAAAAGAGAAAAACTCGGCAAGAATCCGTAGGGAAAACATATTTCATAGAGCACCCAAGTAAAAGGACAAGATAAATGGCATGCTAAATCTGAATATCTTAGATGTCAGTCAACCTCAAATTTGCGGAGTTTTCAGGAACTACCAGATGGGATCTCTATTTTCCTCTACTTTTCTGCTCTCTTTTTTCAGTTGAGCACTTCTGAATCTCATAATTTTTTTTATTATTAAGTTCATTGCATAGCTCTTGTTGGCTGGAGCCACCCTAAAGCATTGCAATTAATGTGAAACTTTCTCTTCACTTTTCTCTTTTTATGGAGAAAGCGAGGTCTTATTATGTGACACAATGCTCTTTGTTCTTTCACACTTGAACTTTTTTTATGAAGCTTTTTTTGTTTCAAATTCAGTCTCTGCCCCTAACACTTCTGAGTAACCCTAAATAATTGTAGTTTGTGCGGACCTTATGCTCCATTAGGCCTACCATAGGTCAAGTGAGATTTCTTATCTACAACATAACAACCCTATATTTTATATTATGTCATTGTGTCCTACCATCTCTCTTATGCTCCAAAACAACAAACAACAACAACAACAAAGCCTTAATCCCACTACGTGGGGTCGGCTACATGAATCCTTTTTCACAACAACAACAACAAAGCCTTAATCCCACTACGTGGGGTCGGCTACATGAATCCTTTTTCTCGAATTAAATCTTGAGAGCAATAATTTTTCCAGAACCCGCAAGATTTTTTTTTTTTCAACATTCTAGATTCAGCTTTTGCAGATCAAGTCTCAGTAAAGCCTTTAGTTTCAGCTCAACATTTTGAGAAAAGGTTTGCATAAAATTGCATCTAAAATGGTCAAACTTTTTGTTACAGCGAAATTACGATGGAGGGACAAATTACTTTATGGTCTTGAGGGTAGTCTGTGCTGATATTTAGAGAGTAGCTGTATATTGAAGTTTCTTTACAATCATAATTTAACAGAATTTTTGGATCTAAATGACAGGACATCCAAAAACGAGCCAGTAATTATTGGGAACTTAAAAAGTTTGGCATGACCATGAATAATTTTTGATACATCGAGAGTCAAGGCTGTTCNTTCTTTACAATCATAATTTAACAGAATTTTTGGATCTAAATGACAGGACATCCAAAAACGAGCCAGTAATTACTGGGAACTTAAAAAGTTTGGCATGGCCATGAATAATTTTTGATACATCGAGAGTCGAGGCTGTTTGGAAGGTCAAAATCGATTCTAAATGTATTTTAAAAAGTTAATTCATAATTCAAATGAGCTGAAAGTTACTCAAATATCTCAAAAAATTAATTTGTTTGATGCATTGAAACTTTTTACTCNAGCTGAAAGTTACTCAAATATCTCAAAAAATTAATTTGTTTGATGCATTGAAACTTTTTACTCCAAAAATTTTTTGTGGTGCTCTCTATGCCTTTGAACCGATTTATTCGATCAAACTGGACTGGCCATCTGCTCTTTATTTTTGGGACAAACCACATGTAATGAGAGCTTGCTGTCACC